>LOEQ01000612.1:83032-93427 GCA_001685075.1 Bramus lutescens | reverse complement strand
CTGTCATGGCAGCTGCTGCCTAAGCCGCCTCCTCCTCCTCACTTCCTCCTCTCTTTTCTCTTGATCTTTTTCCAGTGGACTCAAAAATGCAGGCCACATCGAAATGAGGGAGTTTTGAATAGTTCATCTCCTTTGATGCCGGTCCCCAGCTGCCTACATTCTTCAATAAAAAGGCTACCTAGTTCTGCCAGAAACCTCTTGGTGGTGCCTGACCTTTTGTGGTTTGATCTTTTCTCAGCCTGTCTTTGCAATTCTCTCAAACCTGGTTTCCCTTCCTCTGAGCAGAATGCTGATTTATTTGGGAAAAGCATCATCAGCTCGGTCTTCTCCTGCTCCACAAGTTAACAAGAACTGAGTTGGGCCCAGCCTAGCAACAAATTCACTACGTTCCCCTCTACTCACCCCTACCTGCCTTCCAGCAATGCCTTCTTCTGGGTTTGGGTGGTGGGGCGGTGGGGCATAGCAGGAAGCGGAAATGCAAGTACGGATGGTTCAGAAAGTCCAGGGATCCCAGTTTCCCTCTGAGGGTAAATTTCCAGTCAGCAACTCTTAGGAAAGAAAGTGTAGAACATAAAATGTAACAAACCAGAGGGTGTTCTCCTCCGGCCCTCTGGTTTCCATGGAGCCCTGAGCATCCTTTGAAGACTGATTTGAGATGGACATATCCTTACTACCCAGCGGAAAGCGAGTTTCAGACTATACCCTCCCCACTGGCATGCATCACCTGCATTACCTTTAAAACCTGGAGCCTCGGTCTCCGCCTTCCTCCTTCAGGGTCAGGACCAATGCAGCCACATACTTTAAGGTATTAATTAATTGAAGTTGACTTCCTTCCTGTTTTCTCTCCTTTTCCCTCCTTCATCAAAGAAGGTAGGCCTGTTCTTTGATTAATCGCCTTAGGACAGCTTCTTAGCCAAGTCTAAAACAGGAAGCTCATTGAAGGCGTTGGTTTGAGATCTTTTAACTTCAAATCCACTGGGGATTTGGGGGTGGGAGGGGCTTGAAGAAGTAGAAAGTACAGAAGAGAACTCTTGTGGCTTCTGGGGGTGGGGAGATCTTAAGATAAGGGAGAAAGGAACTGCTGGGTCTTGCTTTGGGATGGTGCCATGGGCATAAAACCTTCAGAGAAATGTTTGCATGGGTACCTAAAAGCAGGATCTCAGCATGGAGCCCTAGAGCCAATAAAACTACCCATATCCCCCGTATTAGCTATCTAGGGACACTGGGGAGTCAGATAACCAGGATGCCAGCAGCAAAAACAGAAGTCTGAGAATCAGACGACAGTCACATAGACATGGTATAAGTGCTTCCTATAGCCTGTCATCTTTTGATGAACTCCCAGGATGAGGAAGGAACCCCACTGATAGTGAGGGAATGCAAGTGGACAGAGTCCTCAGTCAAGTGGAAAAATCAAAATTGCATTTCTTCTCAAAAGACTTTAGGGAAATGTCTGTCTTAGGCTTAGACAATTATCTTGGTTTTTAACATGGGCTTTTCTTGGTCCTCTTAAGTCTACCTGAGGCAGGCATGCATGCCCATGCACTCCCAGTAACATTTCACTCCTATACCCAACTCATACCAGTGGCTCATCCCTGTTTCCCTAGGAGGCAGAAGGTGGCATTCAGACTGAACCAGACTGAAAATACTGTGTCAGTGACTTATCTTGTTTTGTTATCTTTCTGTCGTATGTGCCCATGATGATATGCATTCTCTGTATTTAATTGGCAATACCTCACCAAAGGAAAGCTGAGTCACCCACTTCATCTGCTTCTCCTACACAGAACTGCCTTCCCAAAGATCCTGTCAGAAACACGCTTCAGTGTTCTCCACTTCTCTCTCTCCAGAACCATAGCCTTAGCAGGACTTCATTAATTCTTGTTAATTCTACATTAATTAATATGCTATGATAGATGTTCAGTGATTATTTAAATGAATGTGTTTGAGCAATGAGTAAAGACCCAAATAGCTTATATTTTGCTATCTAAATTTAGTATTGGTAAATTCTAATATTTAAAATTAAGTCTATTAGTTGGATTTAATAGGCAATCTATTTTCTATTTTCATCACATCTTCATCACTATTTTCTAAGATTTATATGTTGTCCTTCCATGTAAATGTGTTTGGACAATGTTTTGACTAAATCCTAGCATTACTTGAACTAAGCTAATGGAATCAGGGCATTTGTTATAATATACAGCCTGTCAACAGTCATTCAGTCTCTCTTCAGCTTGGGAAGCCAACCAAGGTCATTGACTGCTATCTAATAAAGTCAAAAGGTCTTTCAAATTAATGCTACAACAATCACCGCTTTGCAAAATCTAGTGTTCTCTAGAAAGAACAAAATAAAAGAGTTGAGGCTGCAGATGAGATACACATTTATTCTTGGTGAAAGTGCATTTGATCTTGACATTTTGCCTAAAAATTCTATGTTGTTTCTCAAACACTACAACAGTATTCAAAAGGGGTCTGTTTCAGTGGCTGTGCATTCACTAGGTTACATTGCAGGAACATGGAGATGGCTAACTTTAGAGATTGATGACTGGAGACTGTTGTGAGACTCCATGAACATGACACTACCATCTAGCAGATATGGCGCTGTGTTGGCAAGCCTCAAAGCCAGCATCCTCCAACAAGGAAAGGAGACTGGCCTTCTGCGGTAGAAGAGAGTCAAAAAGGGAAGCAGCTGCTCACTGAGTGCTCCATGCTTCCTCTCATTCAAGTCTGGTCATAAAAAAATGGCACTTTAAATATTAATAAGAGTACAAAAGCAACTAGTGCATCCTCTAGAGGTGTCTTTAACTCATTTGCTTTCTATCTGTGCTGTTGGTGAGAGGAAGCAGGAGCTGGAGAGATACGGCTCAGTCGATAAAATACCTGCTGTATAAGCATGGGGGCTGGAATTTGATCACATTCCGATACACAGAAAGTTAAGGAGCTGGAGATATGGCTCAGCAGTTAAAAGCACCGACTACTCTTCCAGAGGACCCAAGTTTAATTCCCGGAACCCACACGGAGGCTCACAATCATTTGTAACCGTAGTTCCAGAGGATCTCTTCCAGCTTCTGCAGGCATCAGGCAGGCAAGCGGTGCACAGACACACCTACAGGCAAAACACCCATATACATTTTTTTAAAAAAATTAAGCAATATAGTCTTATACATTGGCAATTGTCATCTTTGGGGCCCACAGGCTAGCTCACAGGCTAGCTAGGCTAATCCACAAACCCCAGGTCCCACTGAGAGACCTTGTCTCAAAATATAAAACAAAACAAGGTAGACAGTTCCTGGGAACAATGCCAAGGTGTTTTTTTTTTCTACAATTTTTACATAGATTAAATACATTTAGAATCTACCTTTTGTTGCTTCTTCCTGGCCGTAATAGCATGAGCTTGTGAAGGCACCTTGCCCTCCAGTCTGTACTCACCCTCACACCCCAGTGGAGTAGACACCCTGCCTAGCATCTCATTTCATATAATTCTGGCACTACCAACAACCTCGAGGCTTTACTTAGAATGCATGCTCAGATACCGGTCACTCACCTCTAAGGGACCTCTAAGCTACGAACCCAGCATCCATACCAATCAATGTGTTCCGACTGATTCTACACAGGCAATTCACCCTGGGATTTACAGGCAATGTTTAAAAGTTTTATTCTGTGATTTTATTTCATCCTGTGCTGCCTGAAACAGAGCTTATTATCTTAAAGTTTCTCCATCTACAGCTTGCAGATCTAAGTTGCTTGTCCTCTTCCCTGGAGTGAAGGCTTCAGGCGCTGGGCCATCTGCTGAGTGAGTCTTTTCACAAGGGGACATTCTCCCCAGCACTCCCTTCCCATAGCAAAAAGTGGGTCCTAAAAAGGGAAAGAAATAGGCTTCAGAATATCTTTTCAAAGAAGATACTCAGTAAGCCCAGGAAGATTTTTAACAGTACTTAGCAGAGAAACAAAGGCCTTTCTCTGGTCTCAGTGCACAGGGCCTCTCTTCTGCACTTTCTTTCTTACTCATGACTCAAATGCTAACTCTTTAAAAGGCTCTCAGTATCTCATGCTGGTAAGACAAGGAGGAAATTGACCTCCTTGGACATTGACCAAACATTTTGACAAAATGTAAAGGCAAACAGATCAATTAACAAACAAATGATGAGAAGTATAGTTCTATTCGCCCAGGTAACGCTGTACGTATCTACTGGAATGTTAGCAGTTTTATTGCTAAGATATATATATTGCACAACAGTTTGGATTCTTATTAATTTACTTATTACATTTGCCAGCTTTGTATTTTCACAACAGCAAATTGCACTTTGCAGTAAGTTCACCCAAAGTAGACTAAGAATGGTAAACCGCTTGTTCTATTTTTTTGCAGTTAGTTCAATTTTGGTTTATAGAAACATTACTGATTTTGTATGCTGATTTCATAAAACTTTTCTGAAATTGCCTTTCTTTAAAAATGTATCATTTCTGACAATACTTTGATAAAGTCCGTATGTTTTTCTCCATACTATTGTGCTGCCTGGTCATTAGACCCTGTGGTTTTGAACACATTTGCTTATACATGTTTGTACTCTGAAGGGAGACAGTAACCTACAAAGAAGAGAAAAAAACCAGAAATTTTCAAAATATGGCTTCCCTCTGATATTGTGTGCTCTCTATCAACACATTGCTTCTAGGAACAAATTTTGCCATATCTTTTAGAGACAAAAGTATTGCCTCTGTAGTGACTACAAAAGTCCCAGAACTTCCTATCTAAACCAGGTTTTATGCTCTGTGGACCAAATTAGACCATCATGAAACTATTTAAAACATAATCAATATCAGATCAGTGAGATGGCTCAGTGCCAATGAACCTGACGACGTGATTTCAACCCTGAGACCCTGCCTGGTGGAAGGAGAGAACTTACTTCCCCAAGTTGTCTTTTGACCTCCACGAGTGTGCTGTGGCATGTCAAGCTTATGTGAACACATCTTGTGTGCGTGTGTGTGTGTGTGTGTGTGTGTATGTTTGTGCATGCACATGCAGAGTTACTTAGACTTTTGCCTGGCTCAAGCAGTCAAGAACATTCTGAGCACAGCTTGTCCCACTGACCCTATTTGTTGCTTTACATTGATACGTTAGCTTGCCTTCCTGCCCGGAAATCAAAGGCTACCCATTCTAAAGCCATAAATTATACAGGGAGATCTTCTGGGCAGAGATCAAGCCTGGCTTACTCTGTGGCTTTTATTCATGCCAGTTGTATGCAGCCTGCCTTTTCCTGGAGAGAAGGTGCCTCCCACATCGGGAACTACAGAGACACCGTTTACATGACCAGAAACCCAGTTTCTCTCCTCTTTCCCTCTTGCCCTCAACAATTAGCCTAACTCAAAATATCAGACTGCCCTCATCCTGCTTGGCACTTAACTCCAAGACAGCGAGAACTGGCAGCTCAGAGCAGTGAAGAAATGTCCAGAACCCTTTCTGGATGATTCCCATATGACCTTAATGGAGCAGAAGGCACCACCCTCAAACCTAAGGACTTGAAAATGGGACTTCCTAAAACTAATCATCCGTGGTTAGAGATTACAGAAATAGGAACACAGGGATCCATTTTTCAGACATGCCCATCCTATGGGTAGAGTGCAATTCTCCAGCAACCAGCAACAAAAGGCTGGAGGGTTAGAACATTTAGATAATATCTTCTGACCTGTGCTCTTCCAACCTCACCAAAACCCAGCAGATCAGCCAAGATTCTACCATGTTCTGGAGTCAGGAAATGTGTGGGACACCAAAACTGTGCACGGAACACTAACTAGGATTCTGTTTCTGAAGCTGCCTTCGGATACTTCCTGTTGCTCAATGATCTTTTTGTGAGTTACAGTTAAGCACAATTTCCTCAAAATGGCTTTAAGGCCAATGAGGTCTGGGACACATATCTCCTACAGAAGCCAATTAGGTGATTCTGAGAGTAAACTAGAGTTAGGAATGGGAAGTCCACCTGCGCTGGTTTGTTTTCTGTTGCTGTCGTAAAATAGCTTAACCAAAAACAACTTATAGAAGAGTTTTCTGGGCTTACAGTTCGGGAGAACTAGATATCTGTAATGAAGGCAGTGGGAGCAGGGAACTAAGAGAACACATATTAACCACACACAGAGAACCAAAACAGGAAATAAGACCAAGGCTATCAACCCTCAAACCCCACCCCATTGGCATGGCATAACTTTCTCCAGCAAAGCTTCACTTCCTACAAATTCAGTGACCTCCCCAACCGGAGACCAAGTGTTAAAATGTAAGAGGCTGGGCTGGAGAGATGGTGTTGTGGTTAAGAGCAGTGAGTTCAATTCCCAGCAACCACATGGTGACTCACAACCTTCTGCAATGAAATCAGGTGCCCTCTTCTGGCCTGCAGGCAGGCATGCAGGCAGAACACTATATACATAATAAATAAATAATAAATAAATAAATTTTAAAAAGTATAAGAGGCTATATATAGTAGCCATTTCCCTTTCAAACCACAATGCCTCACAAGTCAGAACAGTATCTTTCCTCTGTCCTGTCCCTTTTTTTTTCTCACCTAATTTCAATGTAGGTGATGTCCTTAATATTACTACTCAATAGGCCCAGGGGAAGTACGACCCCTAAGTATAAATATCTCAGTCACTAAAGCTGCTGAACTGGCAAATGTTACTGAACCTCATTCACAAGGTCTCAGGTTGGAGACTCCATCTACATGGATTGGGTCAATCAACTGCGGTCTGCAATAGGAAGAGGGAGTCAATGAACTTATACAAGCTGAGGAAGGGACAAGAAGCTTCACCAGGTACCAGGATGGCCTTCCTGGGCTGTGCATAGTGCCAGAATGTACGGATGCTAGCATTTAGGTTGCTTCAGCTTCATCCCTTGAGGAACTTAAACTTCTACTACCCGAAGCACCCTCCTGCTTCGGCACTGAGTGAACCATGAGTTCTGGTCGGCAGAGGCATCAGCATGACACTGGGCAAACATTGCTGAGCTCTTGGCTCAGTCCCTGGACCACAGCACTTAACCTCTTGGTTGCAAATTAAAGAGAGAAAACTGCAGGGCAAAATTAAAAAGCATAGAGAGATGGACCTAAGACAGCAGAGATGCCAATCCTTCTCTAAGCCACCAAGCCCTGCCATCATCTCCAGTGCAAGCATCCGGGTGGCTGGGATCCCCACTCCCACCTTTAATTAACCCACCAAGGCCCAGGGAAGTCCTGCATTATTGCTGTGCAAATGTTTCTGAAGTTCCAAATATAATACTGAGCTTATCAGATCCCCTGCTAGAAAAAAGTATCATCCTAAATACACACTTTTATCCCAGAGAATGCGTGCTGCCTGGCAGTAAGAGGTGACTTCACGTGCATGCCGAGGCTGTTCACAGGTGTTTCCACAGGTACTGATGACGCACCCCTGGCTGGCCTGATGGCATGCACTCTCCTTTGGTGGGATCTGACTGTAGTGCCTTCATACTGGCTTACTTCTCATTTAGCCACAAATCACCTTTTCTTTTTTTCCCATTTGTAGCTCCCTGCAAGTGTTTGAAAAATGATAGGCTTTCCTTCAATGACAGTTACTTCTGAATGAAGTACATTTAGCTACTGTCTTGGTGATTTTCTAAATTACTGTCTTCAGCAAATGCTTAGATAAAACAGTCTTTTTATTATTCTGATGGAATTCAGCAAACAGTGTCTATGGGACTTTTGTTTTGGTGAAGTGCTCTGTTGCCAGGATACCCAGGGTGAAGATGTCAAAAAAGACACATTGAAAGGACAAGCTAAAGTGAATATTCCCAAGCCTTCTCCTTGAATACTAATCATTTTGGTTTACCTATGCCTTTTCTTTTTGGTCTAGGAAAGATACTAGTCCATAGTTTTAAAATAAGAAACTATCCATAGAACAGAAAACATGTGCTGTTAAAGAAGTCCATTTAGATCTAACTCTTGTCTTTTTCTTTGTTCCCATTTTGTTTAAATTATAGCACTCTGACCATTAGAGAAAAATTCTGTTTTTTGCATTAATGCATGTTGGGAGATGAAAGAGCAATCTATTTCTTCTCAACAACTTCAAGAAGAAGATAAAACACACTGAACAGACAAATTAAAGAATGAGACAAATGAAACACAAGCAGAATGGCTCTAATTTTGTCTGTTTATTTACAGTCCTATTTTAGGTATTTTGAGAAGAATTGTTAGGCACCTACTAGGTATACGGAATGGCTCTAAGACTCAAGACCTAAGCATAACTAAGTGCACTTGAAACTGAATGCTGGAAAACTCAACATCAGAATAAATAAACTGGGAACCCCATAAAACCAAGTAGGGGGACATGAACACTATCTTGGTTGTTATATCAAAGACTATAGAAGGACAAAAGTTTATGGTAAGCAAATAGCAGCACTGTCGGGGTGTGGGAGCTATTAATTTTGGACTTTCTGAATTCTTCTAGCCTGGCCACAAAAATAAATTGTGTTGCTAGGTTGATGACTTGCCATACTGGATATCGTATTAAGAAAGTTCACAGAGACATAATATTTCAAGAATAAAATACTGGCTAACTATATTCATCCTACATGAGTATCACAAGCTTATGGAGGTATGGATGGCTGAGTGGGGGAAGTTCAAAATAACTACTTAAGAAGCTGAGAATATTTAAGTCAAGAGAACAGTAGACTATTGGCTAAATGATATTGGAGTATTGAAGGCATCAAACCAAGAGTTATTGAGAGCTCAAATGATGTATTGCTCTCTCATGACTCAAAAGAATAGAAACTTCACTGCTATGTTTTCCAAGGAGAATTTTATTGGGCACAGGGGATAATCTACTGTCACTTGCAGTGTGAAGGTTTTTCTGTGCCAATGATAAGATCTAAGAGCACTGTGGGACAATGGGAGCCAGCCCTGGGAATGAGCTACCACCTCAAGAAGACACAGCACCATGGATTCGGAGACATGCTCATAACTGAAATCCAAATGAAAATTGAAGTCCAGTTTTTAGATAGCACATACAAAAAAGTCAATACAATCTGGAAATTATGCTTCTCGGAAATTTATTAAAATACATTGCAAGTATTCAAGTGAAGACCATCTGAGTCCATGAAGGCTAGTTATAGTGGAAGAAGTAATGTCTGCTCTTCCTCCCTTCATGATGCCAGCTTGATTCTCAAAATAACTTAAATAAAACTGTGACCAAGACAAGGGACATCACGATTCTTAGGAAAGTATCAGACCACGAAACACCACAAAAGTGAGAGTCAACCTAGACAGAATGTATGAGTGTCAATCAGTGTTTTATACTAAAATAGATATCCGACATACTGCCTTGACCATAAAATTATCAACATTTTATAGAGCAAGATGAGGGTAAGATGCTAACAGATGTTTTAGAAAATTCAACCAATACCTATCATGTTAAAATTTTCAAATAATTTGAGAAAAATGTAATATGAAATTATAAAATATGATTGAATATTAATAAATCATATTAAGACTTTAACAGTGATCTCATTGGGATGGTAGAATTACATATATTTTCTATAATAAACTTTGGTGATGAAGATTATTAAATAAAATGTTTTTGAAGGCTTTACTTCTCAGTTTACCCTTATTCAGAAAAAGTAATAAATGGGTCATAAAGCGAGGAGAAAGGGGAGCCCTTTCCTTTGGACAATTCTACTTAACAGACTCCCCTTGCTGCTTCAGTATAATTCCTGTTTAACCAGCTGCAAACAGCTGCCTGAGCATGGTTGTGTCTGGACTGACTTCTCCAGCAATCTTGCCAGTTTGGCAACCTAGTTTCATTTGCTTCCTATTTAGTAGACCCAGATCCCCAAACGCCTCTGCTTTTGCACAAAAATGCTGCTTCAGAGGAAGCAAAGCCTGTCTCAGAAAACACGAGAGAGAGAATAGAAGAGAGAAAAGCCTCAAGACATGAAATACGGAGAGAGCCCCCAAACACATCATGAAGGATCCCTGTGCAATTATTAAGCAGCCCTGAGTGGAAATGATTTCCCAGCTGCATTCAAATCAGTATTCTTCTGACTTGCAGCAGAGTTATTTCTAAGTCAATTTCTCCTTTTCCCTCAAGCTCTCTTCTTTTGCTGAATTCTCCATTCCACTTCATTTCTCCCCACCCACTCTCCTTATGTACACACACACACACACACACACACACTATACTCAGGTGAGGAGACATGACATATATGACATATAAATAAATGCAATAAGTACCTGTTGGAGCCCAGGTTCTTGTAGATGCTTGTACATGCATATATAGATAGACTAGTGTAGATAAATAAATGATAGACTGATGGATTGATATACCGAGATGTTTGATAGATGATAGATGGATAGATAGGTAAAAGATAGATAGATAGATAGATAGATAGATAGATAGATAGATAGATAG
>LOEQ01000612.1:63730-77544 GCA_001685075.1 Bramus lutescens | reverse complement strand
AACTTTCATGATTATTGTGAATTCAGCTTCTGTTCTGTAAGAAATAAATTACTATGCCTTGCCTGCAATAAAGTGCAGCAGATTTCACATCTCTCTTGTGTGTGAGTCTGTCTGTCATCAGACGAATCCTGAGTTCTCCTGTCTTTCGCCCTAGTTCCCCTCGGTTCGTGGGTCCCGTGAGGACCGGTCCGTGGCAGTCAGGGTCATCTACATGACTCCCTAAACAATATAGAATACAGACATAATCCTCAGTTGCCTCTCAGAGGGTGAGGGTGGCCCCTATTTCTGAAGACCCTGCGCACTTAGGAAGACTCCAATGATTAGAGCTGGATCTTATCTGAAAGTCTCATTCCTGCAGTCTAGCTTCAGTGGTCCCAGAAAGTACCAGACAAGCTGCCAAGTGAGAGAGACAATTAAACTGTCCTAACCAGCTCCAAACATAAATGAGCAATGATAATTGCCAACATGGCAAATATGCATAAAGGTTCAGTAAGTGGCACTCACGTGGTGAAGGCCTACTCATCATGAAGAAAATCATACCTGGTGATGGAAACATAGCCAGCTTCCTGGTACATCAGCTGGCTCTAGGCCTCCTGTAGGATCTTCCCTACATGCATCCACCCACAGGTCCCTTCCTGACAGCCTCTGTCACCTAGTAGGTCCCCAGATTCACTCCTTCCTCCACTTAGGGTCTAAGTGAGTACTCTGTCCTCCACACCAATGCTCTGCTGCAGTTCACCGGCTTCATCTGGGCCCTACAGCCAGTGAACCAGCACTCTCTGTCCTTCCTTGCTGGAAGGGAGCTCTAGGTTTGGGTCAGGACTCCCTCTACATATCCCCCAAACTACAGTACTCTCCTATTTCATATCCAAACTTTCTACCCCACCAGATTGGTCTACATACTCCAGGCTAGGAACAGGAAGTATGTCTTGTATACCAGAACAGTTCCTCTCGATTCACCTGACTCCGTTCTAGATATTCCCAACCTCTAGACTCAACTACCCCCACACCCGCTCTTCTTCCTCAAGTTATCTTATACATAACAAACTCAGAACAAAGGAAGTTCACATGCCCAGGTAGCATTTCTAGGAATAACAAAAGTACGGAAAGGTCAAGCCAGTAACATTTCTCCAAGACCAACCAGTCCTCTAGAAAGGTTTGTCAGTGAAAATTACCTGCATGAACCCCAGGACACCAAATTAAAAAGAACAATAATAAACCCCATCAAAGAATTCAAGGAGTTTAAATAAGATGCAAAGAAACAGTCCAATGAAGTCAGAGTGAAAGAGCTTAGAGACTAAACATCTGAGTGACGCCCAAGAAAACACAAACAAATGGCTGATGGAAATGATAAAGGCAAGCCAAACCATTGAGGACAGAATTCAATCAGGAAATAGAAACACTGAAAAGAGCTCAAGCTGAAATGAAGGTGGAATTGAAAAACCCAATACAACAAATAGAAAACCCATAAGAAAGCTTTTCAGGTAGAATGAATCAAGCAGAAGACACAATATCAAGCTGAAGATAAGCTAGAGAATCTAGACCAAATAAAAAAGGAACATGAAAAGTTTATAAACACGCAATAAAGGATACACACAGAAAATGTGAAATACCATGAAAGAAACAAACTTTTGAATTATAAGCATAGATGAGGGAGAAGAATCCTAAGCCAATGGCACAGACCAAATCTTCAACAAGATCAAAGAAGAAAACTTGCCCAAACTAAAGAAGGACACACCTATAGAAATATAAGAAGCACACAGAACACCATATAGCCAAGACCAAAAAAGTAAAATCTCTACAGCCTATTATAGTTAAAACACTAAGTACACATGTCAAAGAAAGTGTAACATTGAAAGCTGCAAGAGAAAATAAAATCAAGTCACATGTTCCAAATAATAGCTGTTTCTTAATAGAAACTTAGAAAGCTAGACATGCCTGCAACAATGAATTCTAAGTTCTAAAAAGCTATGAAGGCCACCCTAGAATAATATACCCAGCAAAACTCTCTGCCATGATTGATGGAAAAAGAAAAAACTTTCTATAACATAAAAAGTCTAAGAACAAACAAACAAACAAAAAACTAGATCCAACAAGCCAACAAATCAAACCTAAAGAAAATACAGAATGTATTCCTTGCAGCCTAAGAGAGGAATGAGCATAGCAGAGAGACTGTGGAAAGAAATATGAGTGCATAATAACTAAAACACAAAATAGCACTAAAAACATAAACACCAACACCAAAATTCAACAACACAATGAGCAAAACTAACACGCATTTCAGAAACAAAATATCAGTGGCCTCAGTTCTCCAATCAGAAGACAGAGACTGACTGAATGGATCAAGAAAGAAAATCCATCTTGCTGCCTACAAGAAACACATAACAGTTGTAAAAATGGGGATTGCTTTAGAACAGTGGTTCTTACGCTTCCTAATGCTACAATCCTTTTTTACAGTTCCTCATGTTGTGGTGGCCCCTCCCCAAAATATAATTATTGCTACTTCATTATTGTAATTTTGCTATTTTTATGAATTGTAATGTAAATATCTGTGTTTTCTGATGGTCTTTGTTGACCCCTGTGAAGGGATTATTTGACCCTCTAAGGTATCTTACGAATGAAAAAAACTACTCCAATCCAATGGGACCAGAAAGCAACCAGGCATTGCTATCATAACATCTGACAAATTAGACTTCAAACTAAAACTAATCTTAAGAAATATGGGATAGATTACATTCTATCAAGGGAACAGTTAACCAGGAAGACAATAGTAGCCTAAATATGTATGCACCAAATCCACACTGCCCAATTTCATAAAACATCTACTATCGCATTTAAAGACACAGATAGATATAACTGGAAGTTTCTCTCCCACCCACCAATTCCTGAATAACCACTCTGAGGCTTAATATTAATTATAAAAGTTTGGCCAATGGCTCAGGCTTATTATTGACTAGCTTTTAAATCTTTCCTACATTTCTATCAGTCTATATTTTACCATGAGGCTTGTGACTTGTTACTCCACATCTTACTTCTCCAGTGGCTGCTGGCATTTTCCTGACTCCATCTTCTTTCTTCTGCTATCTTTCCTTGGATTCCCACCTGGCTCTATTCTGCCTGGCTATTGATCAAATCAGTTCCTTTATTAACCAATGGTAATAAGGCATATTCACAGCATATATAAGGGCATCCCATATCATACAAATTAATACCAATCCATTAATAGGAGGTTATTTCAATATCTCACTTCCCTTAATGGTCATCCAGCCTCATACATCAAAAGGACTTAACAAATATCTATAAAATATTCTACCCAAACACTCACTGAAGAATGCACATTTTACTCATCAGCACTTGGAGCCTTTTATAAATAGACCACATCCTGGGACACAAAACAAATCTTTACAATTTCAAAAGGATGGAAACCACGAACTGAATCTGACCACAATATAATAACACTTAAAATTGACACCATAAAACCCAAGTTGACTTTATCCCTGAAATGTAAACATAGTTCAACATACACCAGTCAATAATGAAATAAACCACATAAATGGACTTAAAGAAAAAACTCAAACGATCATCTTGTTAATGCAGAAAAAGCCTTTGACAAGAATGACCATGCCTTGAAAACAAACAAACAACAACAAAAAGAGCATGCCTTTGTGATAAGGGTTTTTCAGAGTAGGGCTAGAGTGTACACACCTCAACACAATAAAAGCCATATACAGACACCCACGACAACAGCATCCTAATTGGAGAAAATCTTGAAGCAATCCCACTGAAGTCAGGAATGAGATAAGGATGTCTACTATCTCTAATACCTCTCAGCATTGTGCTCTAAGGGAATTCAAGGGAAAAGAATAAGGAGAGAACTCAAACTATCACTATTTGAAGAGAATATGATACCACACATTAGAAATCCATAGAAGTTAGAGAAAACTTCTGGAACTGATAAGCAAATTAGGTAACATGGAACAAAACAGTCAACTCAATAGCTTTTCTATACACAACAAACACACAGGAAAGGATATCATGGACCCATTCACAGTAGGCTTACATAAAATAAAATATCTGTGAATAAACCTAAACAAGGGAGTGAAGGACTTCTATAATGAAAACTTTAAATCCCTGAAGAAAGAGATAAAGAATAATATTCACAAAAGGAAAGACATTTTCATATATTGGTAGAATTAACATTGTGAAAATGATTTTACCAAATACATTTGCAGATTCAGTGCAATCCCAACGAAAATTCCATCTCACTCTTTGCAGAAATAGAAAAATATTATCCTAAAGTTTATATAAAACCTCGAAAGACTCCATATAGCCAAAACAATACTAAGCAAAAAGAAGAACACTAGAGGGATTGCCACTACGGATCTCAGCACATATTAGAGAGCCAAGACAATAAAATCAGTGTGGTGCTGACAGAAAAGCAGACAAGTACAGCAATGGAGCAAAACTGAAGGCCTTAACATGAGCACATATAACATTTGGCAAAGATGCCAAAATTTAAACCGGTCAACAGAAGGCATCATCAACAATGGTTTCATGAAACTGAACGTTCACGTGCGGAAGAAAGAAATTAGAAGGGTACTGTTTGCACAAACACCATCTCCAAGTGGATCAAAAGCCTTGAAACCTGAAACAGTGAAGCTGCTAAAAACAAAAAGATAGGCAGTAACCTACATGATATAGGTGCAGAAAAGGACTTTCTGAATAGGACTCCACATGTCAAGAATTAAAGCCAAAACTGACAAGTGGGACTTCATAATAATAAAAATCTTCTGCAAGCTAAAGGAACTATCAAATAGGTAAAGAGGAAGACCCCAGAATGAGAGAGAATCTCTGCCAGCTCTTCATCTGACAGAGGACTAATATCCAGAATATACAAAATCCTCAAAATACAAAAGTAAAAAAAACCCACAAATATCCTTTTGAAAAATGATCTTTCGACCTGAATAGTGTTTTCAAAGGACAAAAAAAAGGCCTAAGAAACATCTTGAAAATCTTCATCACCATTAACAATAAGGGAAATGCAAATAAAAACAACTTTGAACTTTTAAACTTTATCTAACCCCAGTCAGACTGGCAAAGATCAACAGAACAACGGACAACAAATGTTGGTAGGGTTCAGGAAAAGGGAGAACCCTCATTTACTGTTAGTGGGGTGACAGATTGGTGAGGCCACGATGGAAATCAGGATGGACAATTCTCAAAAAGATAAAGACAAATCTACCATATGACCTCCAACACCACTCCTTGACATATGCTCACCGGGCTTGTCATCCTCTAGTGACTTGCTCAGTCATGGTCATAGCTACTCCATTCACAATAGCTAGGAAATAAAAACAACATAAATGACCTATAGCCTACAAGTGCATAATTAAAATGTGGTACATATACACTACAAAATACTATTCAACTGTAAAGAAAAATGAAATCATGAGATTGCAGGTAAATAGGTTGAACTAGAAAAGTGACGTAACCCAGACCCCAAAAGACAAATGCTATATGGTCTATCTTATTGGAGGCTCCTCACTCCCCAACTAGTAACTACAGAAACCAGGAATGTCAGATGGGACCAAAGAATAGCAGGGTACAAAGTATCTGATCAGGAAGGTGGGAAATGGGAGGTATTTAGGGAGTGGGAAGGAGGTAAATAGATACATAGGCAGGAGGAAGGCAAAGGGGAAATAACAGGATATACACATGATCCGATAGGGGAGATGGGAAAGGGGGCTCGCTAGGGAAGGAAAATTTAAGTTAATATAGAAAAGGGGGAGATGGGTAAAATAAAAATAAGGGAGTTTGCAAATGCCACAATGAACCATAATATTAAACATTTACCTAAAAGACCTCTAATGCACATAATTCTATGTATAAATATACATATGGAGTTTTAATAAACTTTTCTCATCTAGACTGATAAGTTCCAAAGATCATCTCACAAAAACCTCATACTAGACATAAGAAGTGCTCCTCTGAGATGGTGGTCCAACAGTCACTCTAATAATATAAATATTATAAAGCCTACTTATGCTGCCCTTAGCTACACGCCAGTGCTGGAAGGTGAAAGATAAGGCCCTTTTCCTGCAGACATCATGCATTTCAGAGAGCGGGCCCAAGACTCTTGAGCTGGAACTGACTTGAAAGTCCCAATTCTGAGCACTATCTTCCGTAGTACCAGAAGGTGTCTATGTAAACTACCAGAAGAGGGAGGCCGTCAATGATGTCTATGAATCATATCAGTGACCAGCATGGCATGAGACGCCTAAGGGTGTGGTAGTGGCATACATACCTAGACAGTAACCAACAGGTCTCTAACTGTACTTAAGACCCATTTGCTTAGAGGCACACACCATGACTGGTGCTGGAATCCTAGCTAACAACTCAGTGCTATTGAAACCATGGGTACTGGAGGAGAAGCTAAAATGACTAATTTGTAAACCATCACTAGCAATCTACAAGCAATTGCCCTTATACCCATAAATAAGCGTTGTCTTCACCCCTCATCAAGGAAAATTCCCTTTCAAGCAGATGGAGACCATTACAGAAAACTACGACCAATCAAAATGAAGCGTTGTGGATCCCAGTCCCAATGCATCCACAGCACACTCCTACAACTAGGGTTCAGGAAACACTGCAGAAGAGGGGACCGAAAGATTGTGAGAGCCAGAGGGTCAGGGAGTTTGCTGTGACGTTGTGTCTCCTAGGACTTTCAGAAGCTGCACCCCAAAAGTCACTAACACGACTGCCCAAATGTGGGCTGAACAATAACACCCATGAACATGCAAACTGGATAAAGAAAAGTCCACAGGGCCTCAACCTACACAAAGAACTATAGGCACCTGCATAAATCTGGGAGAAGGAGAGGTGGCCTTCCCCAGAGATACCAGTTGGCTGCCTGGTTCCAAATGGTCACCCCTGTACCATGATAATATATTGATCAGATATATATTTAGGAATATATATGTATACATAGGTATGTATATATACATATATGCATGCATAACAATCAGTAGAAAAAAGAGGCCATGAATTTGAAGAAATAGTCTGTGGGAGGGGGGTTGAAGGGAGGAAAAGGGAAGAAGAAACGTAATTATATTAGAATCTCAAAAATAAAATTTAAAACGATTGGGGGAAAAGAAGAAGTCAGGGAAGGAGGAAGCAGGAAACGTGACCCAGTATGTGCTAACTTATTAGACAGGAGCTGCCAGAAGCTGGGCTTGCTCCTGAAGTTGTCTCGGGAGCAGCACACTTGCCTGCCTTACCTGGTGCCCGGAAGCTGTGGCTGCATCCCCAGGACTGATGTTTCCAGGAGTGTGACCATCAGTCACGGTGCCTTCACTACAGAGGTGCCCTGCTGATTCTCTGTGTTCCGATTCTTGGGGGACACACTCACTTTTTCAGGAGAGCTCTTAAGATGCACACACACCAGGGGACAAATGTTCACCTAGAGAAATTACAAAAACAGTGAACTCCCTTTAAAAAAAAAAAAAAGTCCATGCATCCCAGATGATAACCAGGCACCATTTGTTGCCCTTTGAGCATCTTATGTGCACTCTCTGAGGAAGTGTTTGCCAAATGGAGGTATAAATTGCTATCCTGTGTTAAGCCTCAAGTCCTTAGACATCTTATCACACCCACATCACTTGTTTCCAGATTCTGTGTCTTTAAAGTTGAGCAGCTATTTCTGCTGTCTGCAGACACTGCTCCCCACCACTCACAGGTGCTGTGCCCACGCACTGCACACACATTTCTTAAGCACTTGATTCTATTGAGTTCCTCTAGCATGTTCAACATATTTTTCATAGAAACGATTTTCTCTCCTTCCCTTCGTCTTCAGTGTATATGAGACTAAGTTCCTTGGTGACAATGGGAAGGATAACTGGGCAGGAAAGACTTAGAAGTGGATCCCGCTGACTCTTGATTCGCACCCAGGCATGCAGGCACTGGGGGTATGGGAGACCTAGAACGGAAAGCTGAACAGATGGCTAAACAATGTTTAAAGAGGAAAGGGAAGACACTCAGTCAGATCCATAAGGAGTTGGGTATGACATAGTAGTGATGTTGTGGTCACTAAGAGATTCATATTGGGTCAGTCTCGACTGCCAAAGCATCCCTTCCAGTGGTTAAGAACAATTCCCTAGGAAACTTACCGTCCATCACAGGAACTAGCATTCAGAGGTGGTGATTGGGCTGACATGCAGCAATTGAGTGCCCACATGTGCCAGGCACTGTTCTGGGCACAGAGTGACAGATTCGTCTGTGGAGCCTGTCTGCGTGTCCTTCTGTGGAAAGGCTGTGGGCTCGCCTTCTCTGCTTCACTAAAACTCGTACAATCCTGTCTGCCTGGCTCAGTCAGTAAAGAACTCTCTCAAGGCTGTCCTGAGATATGATGCATGAGACGGCAAGATTGTTTTCCTTGTGTCTGGTTAAATGATGTTATCATTTACTGTGTGCACAGCACGCTGTTTATGGTACAGTAGATTGATTACAATGCCTGGAACCAAGTGATACATAAGACATGGCTGCAGTGGTAGCAGAAAAAAAAAGGAAAAATAGCTATAATTAACAGAGTCATAGGAATGCAATTTTGTCTTCTTTTATTCAAGCGATTTCCAAATTTGAGATGAGCCCTTTAATTAATTATATAGCCAAGGCATTTTCATTTTCAGTTTTTATATCTGCTTCAAATGACTTAAAAGTTCTGCTTGCTACTTACAATAAAGAGAGACTTCTGCCTTAAGGATGAGAAGCTCTTGAGAAGTTTACAGAAACCTTTGCATTGAGGAACAAGATCAGAAGGTAGGATTTTGGACTTTGAGCTGTCTACCTGCCTGTACAGATCTGTCCGTGTTCTTCCATGGTCGGTAACTCTCCTTTCTCCAAGGCAGGCATCTCTTTGGCATGCACACACCTCCTAAGGCCTGATAACCTGTGTACCCGTCAAGAGTAGCTTCTTTCTTCCTCCCCATGAGCTGAACCCCAGACTTTGCCAAGTGACTCATGAAGGCTACATCCCTCTCAATAAGCTTTTTGCCCTCCCTGCTTCTGTTTCACAGGTGGAAGAAGTCCATCCCATGAATAATATTTAGAAAAGATCAAGTGCAAACTCTCTGATGAATGAGAAGCCTAAAAGTAGCTATCACTGTAATACTGTACAACTGTGTCTCCTTGCAAGGCTCCCTTCCTATGGTATCACACCATTGAGGCTTTTGTTGCTTTAACCCTTACTCACACGGAACTGCCTTAAACTCAAATCAACCGGATTTAGGTTTGTAGAACATGATCGCCAGTTAACACACAGGTTCCTTGAAGAGAAGGCAGCCACAGAGCAGAAGGACACTGGCTCAGGGAACAAGGAGGCAATTAACTGAATTTCAAACCAGGCAGCATCAGATCTTCCCTCCCAGCCCCACAATGGTCTTAGCCAGCACGTGTCTGGCTGCGTCTCTAGATCCCCTCTCCCCCATGCTTTTGATTAACTTCTGTATTTTTTTCAGCCTTTGCCGTGCTGAAGAATCCATTCTTTGCCCCCAAGTGGGGTAGAGAGCTGCAGGTAACAGGCAGTTAATAAGCTTAACAGGTAGGGACAGAGGCTCATTAATGGTTGCTCTGTGATTTGGGACCAGGTCCCCCAGCACCTAAATCTTGAAATAAATATATTCAAAGACTCCGTTGTCCCGAAGAGGACATGGATCATTTTTCTTTCATTAACAATGGAGCCGCTATGGCAACATTTTTATTTATATGCACATTTCCAAGCCTAAGAGCTTGTGCTTTAAACCTGCCTGCACTAAATTCTGATCAGCCCTTGATGAAAGAAGACTTATGGATGGGAGACAACCTGGAAACCATCTGTGCCAGACGCACACTAAAGGAAATGTAAATTCACAAAGGGCTCCCAGCATCCGTCGGCTCCTCCATCCTGGGAAGACAGAGCATGATTAGAGAATCTGTGACCGGATCTCCCAATTCAGTAGGGCCATGCTAATGAGGAGCTCTACCGAGTGTGCAGCCGGAAGGCTCCTTTAAGAGAAGAGAGTTCTTGATAAACAGTAGGTCTAAATTTCTTCTCTGTATATGATGCAAAAGATACTTTGAAGGGTCTTTATTTAACTGTGAGGTTCTACCTACCACCCACCCCACACCTTTGAGCTCAAAATCTTGGGAAATACAGGCCCTGGTAGCCATGCTAATGTTCCCTGTTAATGTCCTCTGACCTCCTTGGTCCCCTGACACACCTCCCTGTGACCACAGCCTTGGATCTGTTCTGGTACTTCTACTAGTCGTGTGCTGGGATTAGAACTCAAGACACTTGCCCCAGCCCTCCACCCTTTAACCTTCTCTGACCTAAGCCAAATCCTTCAGTCTCCTTCCTGTGAATTCGCAGCTGCTCTGTTAGAATAAGATCCCCTGCGTGCCTGAAATTGGAAGGTGAGTGGTGTCCCTCTTCCGACATGAGTTTGAAGAAAAAGCAAAGTTTGTGCAATAAAAGAAAAACAAAACCCAACTACAGTGACAAGGGGACACCCTGAAGTTTCTAAGTCAGAGAGAGCGGACGCAGGAGAGAGAAAACAGACCAACAGACAAAGAAGGTGAGACAGAGATTGTATTGCTGACCAAACACTCTCATGTTCTGGGTCCAGACCAAGCCACCATGTCTCCCAGCTCTGTAGACTCCCATTTCCTTAAGGGTCAGCCCTGTTTCTCAAGAGTTTGTGTGTGAGGAAAACTGAGCGAGTCTCCCGTCCAAGAGTGATGGGGCACATTTCTGGCTCCGGCCAGGTCCTCTGCACGGCCTTGGAGTAGCTCTTCCTTGCCACACAGACAGCTGGGAGCCTAGTTTCAGGGACACCACCTGCATTCTCACTACCTGTCTGGCCTATCTCGGAACGAGGCCCTTCTGCTGCTGCTATCCTTGCCAGAACCGCAGAGTTGGTAGATACAGGTACCTGGATACAGAGGACACTTGGTCAGAAGTGAGAGCGAATCCAGGGACAGCTGTGGGCAACTGCATCATCACTTCAGTCTCTCCCCAGGTTTCCCCAAGTCATTTCCAACATCCGCCATTCACAATGGAAGCTGCAGCCTCGAGTTTTAGTTCCTGTGGCAGAAACACAACAATGGGCCATTAAGGAAAAGCTGGGTAGAAAACGAATACGCTTCATCTCCGTACGATTGAGGACCCGCTTTACCTTCAAAACTATTTTGGCCATATATCAAAAATACAGCACCCAACCTGATCAAAGATGGGTTCTTGGTTGCAGCGCATGGTTCAGGTATGGAAATCAGGAGGGAAAGAGTCTGCCCTCCACCAAACCAAACAGCAAGATCTGCACCAGGTCACTTGGTGGCAGTACCGGCTCCCCACACTCCTTCCTCCCCCACGCTTCCGTGACAAGCATCCCTTTCAGTCCTCGGACTGACTGAGTGAAAAGGGGCAATTAAGCTCCGCATGGGACACCTGATCCTGGGAAGGCTAAATATGAGTTAAGACTCGTGGTTCTTTTCAGCTCTAATCGCGCGCTAATTTCCCTGATAAAGTCACCGTGGCTTTCTATTCAGGACAGACCCTTGGCTTCAGGCCTTGGAGCTGTTCTGGGACTAAGCTGAGCGTACCCTGTGGTCTAAGCTCAGGCAGTCACCACATCCCTCCCTCCTGGAACCTTTTAACCTGCTTTGTTTTGATTATTTTAAAATCCTGCCAAACCCATTAAGACTAATGCTTAGCTGAAAGCAGCCTCAACCTGGTGTCGGCATTTAACACTGCCAGGCCAGAACGGAAAGGAGGGAGCCCAAGGCCTCCTCTGAAAGGGGCCAGAACACGGTGTTTCCAGAAGGGGAGAGAGCAGGAGGGACTGGGAAATACACCTCCCCTTAAACCTCTGAAATCAGAGGCCCCGCATCCCCTGCAGCTCCCCTAGGCCCTTTGAAGGCTGTTAGCAGCTGCAAAAGCTCCATGATTCAAACGGTCTCCCCAGCAGCTCTCCGTGTTTGTAATCAGAACACAGTGCACCCGTGTTTTGGCAAGCTTCAAAGGGACCGTGAGTTGTGAGCAGAGCCTACACAACAAAAAAGAGAACCATTCGAAGCCTACAGCTACACAGATACACCATAGTGTTCTGTAGCCTACAACTACAGAGATACGCCATAGCGTTCTACCGTCTCGGCTGCTCTGTGACCTTTAGGGATCACCTAGTGGACCCTAGGCTTATGACAATTTCAGGGTGAACTTCAAGACGGTTCCCCACCTCCCATCTCATGAATGCAGCCATCGGTGAAAGAATCCCCTGCAGCTTGACCCTCCCTGTCTTAGATTGGCACATTTCAGTACTGAATGGAAGGTTCCTCCCTTTGTTCTTACCTCTCCCTCTATTCTAGTCTGGGAGAGTCTCTAAGACTAGATCAAGTCACATTGTCAGTTAGGCTTACTCTCGATGTGATAAAACACCATGACCCGAAGCAACTTGGGGACAAAAGGGTCTATTAGTTTGATGCTTCCACATCCTGTTTGTGCTGCATGGTATCGTGTCAACTTGACCCAAGGCTAAAATCATCTGAGAGGAGAGAACCTCAAGAAAATGCTTCCATAAGATCTGGCTGTACACAAGCCTATAAGGCATTTTCTTAATCAATGACTGATGTGGGTGGCATGTTGGAGGGCCCAGTCTGGCTTGTGGTCCTGGGTTCTATAAGTTGGCCAAGCAAACTATGGAGAGCAGCTGAGTAAGCATCACCCCTCCATGGTCTCTGATTTCCTTCAATGAGAGACACGATATGGAAGCATAAGCCAAATAAACCCCTTCCTCCCCAACTTGCTCTTGGTTATAATGTTCCATTTCAGCAATAAAGACCCTAATTCAGTCAATGTTATCAAAGGAAGTCAGGGCAGGAACTCAACCAGAGTAGGAATGTGGAGGAAGAAGCTGAAACAGAGCCCATGGAGCGGTGCTGCTTACTAGTTTTCTCCTCATGGCTTGCTCACCCTGCTTTCCTATAGAACCCAGAACCACCGGCCCCACCCACAGTGGACTGGGCCCTCCCTCATCAATCACTAATTAAGAAAACGCCCAACTGCTGCATCTTATGGGAAGCATTTTCTCAGCTGAGGTTCCCTCTTCCCAAGCGACCCTAGCTTGTGTTAACTTGCATACAACCAGTTGTGGCAGTCTTTAAAGTCTCCTGGCTCTCCCATCCATAGAGGCTCCTCCCTTGACTGCCGCAGATGCTTACAAGCCACTGCGCAGTTACCCTTCTCTTTGCTGTTCACACTTATTCTCTCCATGGCAATATGGCATCCTTCAGCATCACAGTCTTTTTCTGCCTTCTCAGATTCTACGCTAACCTTAGAAAGGAGAGGAATAGCAGAGCTGTGGGATGGCACATCCCAGGGCTTGGCTGCCTAGCAACTCTGAGCATACACACTTGAAGTTGCAAGCATATAGAGCCGTGTCAGTCATAAAGGTCAGAGAAAGGTAACGGCGGTTGTCCCACGAAAGGCTAGAAAAGCATGGTCATCTGGATGCCCCTTCTGCCTGTCACTTTACAGTCTTCTTTGTCCTATCGTGTGGGGTGTCACTCTAACAAAATATCAGAGACCACAAAATTGATGAAGTAGCCAATTTAGCCCCTAATTTTGATGGCCAACCAGTGTAACATGAGGGGCTGGCTTGTTGGGGGTTTCTGTCCTGCCCAGTTTCCACAGTTGTTTAGACCCAAAGAAAATCACACAGACATCTCTATAAGTTATAAAGCTGATTGGCCCATTAGGTCAGGCTACTTATTAGCTCTTGTAGCTTATA
>LOEQ01000612.1:9465-36541 GCA_001685075.1 Bramus lutescens | reverse complement strand
TATAAGAGTTAATAAGAAGCCTGAGCTAATGAGCCAATCAGTTTATAACTTATGAAGGCCTCTGTGTGATTTTCTTTGGCACCTAAAAACTGTGGGAACTGGGCAGGACAGAAACCCCAAGTAGCAGGACCTCGTGTTACAGTTTCTGCATGATTATTCAGGTCTGGGCAGCTGAGAAACAAAAGAGCAGTCTCTGTTTACATACTACGAATGAACAGCACCAACACAAAGAGACATAGTGAGAAGGGTGGTGTGGTGTCTAGGGACATGTTCCGTTTGACCACTGATTACACTTCCAGTTGTGTGAGTTACATCTGTTAGCTACAAGGGTTCCATTTCATACTTAAGTGGGCTTAAGGTAAGTCCTCATCTTCTGCAACTAATGGGTTTGGGCAATTGCTGTGAGCTCAGTCTGCTCAGAAGTCAAGGGAACAGGCCTGACTTATCTGAGAAGCAGCATGCTGGCAGTTGGCAGCTCTGAGATGTTCTTTTGAACTGCTTCAGCATCGCTGGAGTAAGATGATTGAGCTGGACTTAGCTCCTGAGGCTGAAGCTAAATCCATCAACCCACTAATGTCACCCCATTAACTGTAAATGATCCCAGCCCTGAAATCCCACCATTCTGACAATGAGAACCATCTCATGCTGTTCGATATGGGTATATACAGTACACCGTGGGCCTGGACTGGGGAGTGAGCAGGCAAAATTCCACTCCTATTGCTATGAGGAACAGCAACATGATTTGAACCCCGGATGGTTCAGATTAGACTCGCAGGGAAGGAAGATGGGGGCACACCACATGTTAGAGCAAGTTCACACCAGTCCTGTGGCTCCCTGGGGAGTTCCTTTCCCCCTCTTCTCTGTACCTGCCGCCACCACATACACAGTTTCTTAGCACTCTCCTATTTCAAGCATGTGTCATAACTAGAAAAACAAGCACACACACACACACACACACACACACAATTTACAGGTTGAAAAAGCAAGTGCCATCTATTTCCTCTTTTACACAGACTCTCAAATATATACCTATACACATACACATATACAAATGAAAGCAGAAGAAAGATTGTGATAAGAAAAGGAGTGAGTGAGAATGAGGAAGAAGATAACAGAGGGTAACGGGGGCCTGATAGGATCAAAATAGGTTGCATACTTTCTAAGATATCTTTCTGAAACCCTTCACTTTATATTAAGAAAATATACAAATAAAGTGTAAATAAATAATTAGCTAAGGCATTCCCTAATTACCTAGATGTTAGGTGGCGAGACATGGACCATGTGGACTCTTGTTTTCCTAAGCAGTTAAAACATGGCTGGCTGGAAATGCTGCCTGCAGGCTGGCATTGCGAAGGTTCCAGGGGCAGAAGGGTGTGACATATGCAAGGCTGCTCTAGTGTGATGCAGATAATATGCATAGCCACATGAAAGGGTTCAGGTGCATCTAAATTGCTTAAAGCTTTGCTGTAACTCCTGCAGCAAAACAGGCAGGGGAATTGCACAGAAGCCCTTGGACCAGCAACACTGGAGTTTAGACAACAATCGCTCCAAGACAGACGCAGCCTCGCCAAGCTGGACCTCTGCAAGCTCACCTGTGCCTGCACTCACACAAAAGTACATACTGAATAAATGAATGACTGTTAAAAGACACACTCCTGACTTCCTGACGCATGTTGCCATCACCTTTCTGTATCGTTTTATGAATATTTGCCTAGGTTATTTACAGTTGAAAATAAAAACATAAATGTCAGAACCCGAGAAATTTTTTAACTAAGGTCTGGTAATTTATACATTAAAACACTATGTGTACCAGGCTTTCTTTTTTGGCCGCGGTGGCGNNGGGTCACCACCCAGGTCCCAAATCATGACACAGAGACTTCTTGTTATTTATGAATGCTCAGCCTTAGCTTACGTTCATTTCTTGCTAGCTCTTATAACTTAATCTGTTTATCCACATTTCACCTTGAGGCTTTTTTTACCTTTTTCCCCGTCTGTACGTCTTTCTTTCCTGCTGACTCTATGTCTGGCTGTCTGGTGGCTGGCTGGCCTGGGTGTCTCCTTCTCCTTCTCCCTCATTCTCTTCTCCTTCTCTTGAGTGTAGATGTCTTCTCCTTTTTATTCTCTCTGCCTACCAGCCTCGCCTATCCCTCTCCTGCCTAGCTATTGGCTTTATCAGCTCTTTATTAGACCAATCAGGTGCCTTAGGCAGACAAGGTAAAACAGCAACACATCTTTTCGTAGTTAAACAAACGCAGCAAAAACAAATGGAATGCACCTTTACATAGTTAAAGTAGTATTCCACAGCATGAACAAACGTAGCGTATCTTTACATAGCTAAATATTACACAACAACTATGCATTCATTTGAAGTCATTTTCTTTGTGACAGTCGAATGGTGTAGACTCTAGAACACTAAGCAGATTGCACAATATGATACAGTCCTGGTGGGGAAAGATGCTCTAAGGAGAAATAGCAAGTCTATCATACTATTAAAATAATGATTCCTGATAGATTGAAGTTTCTCCAGGAATCTCATGCTGGGAGAAGGCAACAGCTGAAGCCTGGGCCAGCTAGAGGAGGAACTTGTCTCTGGGAGTGGGACTGACAATGTGCTTAGAACCACCTTGCAGGGCAGACCCCACAGAGACCATGATGAGTCAGTGATGCACAGAACTCCATCTTGATCTGGCCTGCTAGGATCAACATACCTCTTTTTACCATGGGAGGACATTTGGGTTATGAGGCCTCTTGGTTCCTTTTCCCAGTGTGGAATCAATGAATACATCTTTTTCTGATTTTTATCAGTGCCTGTTTAACTGGTCTCCAGGAGACCAGTGCCAGAGCCTGGCTTGTGTGGGCTACTAACAGCTGACCCTAACACTATGGCAACAGTGCTATGCATTATGTACACATGAGAGGGAGGGCCGGACGGGGGGGAACGAGAGGAGGGGAATAGATGACACGCAGAGTCAATAGTGATCCACTGTAAAGCTGGGGACTTTGCTGTTTCTCTGGATGCATGCTTGCTTTTCAATGCACTCAGACTCCTTTTGACTTCATAGAGAAAAGTAAATATTAAAATCATATTGCTCTTCACTATATCCACAAACAAAGCAAAGTGGCCTTGCAGAGAGGGAGCACCACGCAGCCCCCAAAGTGTGCGGTAGGCAAGCTAAAACTGGTTCTCAGGCCAGAGGCTTTTATCCCACCCCTCAGACCTCTATATAATAAAAACAAAGATATCCTATAGGGTAGTCTACTACTGGACATGATCTATGCAAATTGCTAAGTCGTTAGACTGGCAACAGAGCTTTAAACATCTAAACTGTGATTTAAATAAAAAGAAAGGATTTTTTATCCTTCAGGTTGAAAAGATCCTTAAATCATTAATGCGAGCAAGACTGAGACGAAACAGGTGCTTTAATTCAGCACGACAGACGCTGAACTTGGTGCTGCTCTCTGGAGTGGAATGGTGCAGTGTGTTACTATTCTAATCTCTGCGATCTCATCTTTTGGGTTCTGTCTAAGGGAACCGAGTCCTTGCTCAGTCAGAGGGTGCTGTGAAGATTGGCCTGGAGCCTGCACTGCTGAAAAGTGAAAATGTTGGGGATGCCCTCAACATCCAAGAATGAGGGTGCAATTAAGGAAAATTTTAAAGTAGCATAGCGGACTTGAGAAAACGGCAAGTATTATTTCAAAGCTAAGTTTGTTGTACTCATGTTTCAAAAAATAGCTTCCAAAAACTAATAACTTAAAAATCAATTTCTAGGCCGAGAGGTGGTGGCGGCACACGCCTTTAATCCCAGCACTCGGGGAGGCAGAGGCCCGTGAATCTCTGAGTTCGAGGTCAGCCTGGTCTACAATAGCAAGTTCCAGGACAGCTAGGACTGTTACACAGGGAAACCCTGTCTTGAAAAACCAAAAAATAAAAATAAAATAAAATAAAATAAATCTCTAAAGAGCTGGATTTCAAGACTATGTATGTAAAGCACTATAATAAAATAAGAGATAGTGGGAAAGTCAGTAACTTCCCAGCAGTTTGGTTTTTGCTTTTCTCTTCAGTTGTCTACCAAGAGTGTAAGCCAACACTTTTTTTTTTTTAATGTAGAGGCTTTTCAAAAAAGAAAATCTTTTCATTCCCTCTGTAGAATTCATTGATCTTTGGAATGAAGAATGAAAGAAGAAAAAAAATATTCTTTGAAAAAGAGTGTATTTTAGGTTCCTATTCCCAAAGCAGCTTCAGCGAAGACAGCCCCGTTGACTTCCCTCTCTTATTCAGGGAAGCGGCCCTCGAAGCAGAAATTCCAAAGGCTGGAAGTGGCTAGGGTCTCCTGCAGCTGCACGAGGCGGGGTCAGGGCGTCCTGTCCTTAGCGCAGGCCCGCTTTCCTGGTCTTACACGTCGAGACAGACCAACCTCGCAGACCTTTGCCACTCGTGTGTGTGAAGTACATTCTGATTGCCGTGTCCCCTCCCGCTCTCATCTCCCTCCCATCCCCGCTCTCTTCACCGTGGGTCTCTTTCCCACATTTGTGCCCTCTTATTTACACAGGCCTCTTGGGTTGACAGACGGAGAGCGCTCAGAGGTTCTGGATCACCAAGGCCCCAAGAACAGGAATGGGGCTGCCTAGAACTGGGAGGAGTTTGTGTTTTGGCATCACGCAAATCTACCATGCCTTCCGGGTTTCCTTCCTTCCTGTGAACGGTGTGTGGAAGAAAGATTATTTAACCTCCGTGGGCCTCGGTTTCCTACATTATAAAGTAGAGATTGTAATCTTGCTTCTTTCCAGGTGGTGCGTACTGGTACTGCTATGCTTATATTAAAATGTGAAATCAAGGGGGTGAGCTTCCTTCCCTTTAGGCTTCCCCAAAGCTGCCCAGTCCACATCTCTCCCCTGTCTTGCAAGATACACAGAGAAGCCCCCGGGTTCCTGCTCACACACTGTGACAGGGCGTCCTCTGAAGGAAACCAGAAGTTGTTCAGAGTTTTGAACACTGTCTCTGATTTTTTTGAACATCATCTCGGATTATGGGAATAAAACATGAGTAAGGTGTGTCATGTGGCTGGAATTATAACCGACAGAGCTTTGAAATGTATACAAGAAGCATATGTACACAGAATCTGCTCAAATCAAGAGGGCTCGTTCCCCCAGGGGACGGAGATATCTGCCCTCAAAAGCTGCAGAAACCGAAGTGGGGCCTTGAGAGCACAATGCAGTGAGACCTGAGTGGTCCCCTTGGCCTTTGAGCATTGGCAGCCCAAGCTCAGAGGAGGGGGGCACACTCCACCGTTCATTAAGCCTCATTATGAAGTGTTCACAACTGGCTGTCTTTACCTTGTTCTTGCAAAAGAAAAGAGCTAGGTTTATGCAACGAAAATAGTTTTTTGAAGAGAAAGTAAAAGAAAAAAACACAAGTCTCAGATTTTTAACAGATCATCTGAGAACTTCCGATACTGATGAAGTTGGAAAGTCAAACTTCTACCCCACCTCACTTAAGGCACAGGCTGCCAACTCTTCAGAAAACAGCAACTCAGAGGGGGGAGATCCCGAGCGTATGTTTTTCTCAAGGTTACTTAGTTCAGTCCTGTACAGACAGGGATATGCCAGTCTTCTTGGAACCCCATGGAAACCATCACTAATTCTGGTCGCTGTTCCCATCACAGACAGTCAACATTTGCTGCCTCCAAAGAGTGTAGTGGGAGAGAGAGACCCTGTAGGACAAAATTCTGAGAATCTTCTCACACTAAGACTCCTGCCGACTTGTCAAGAAAAAGCATCATTCTAGGTTTTTGAGACACATGTTCATTAGAGATACTTAACTAAACACAGGTCATGCAAGAATAACTCCCATCTCACCCTTGTTTACACAAAACAGAGCATTGAGAGCGAAATGACGCAGTTTCCAGGAGTTGTAATGCTTGGCTGGAAGGACGGTTGTCCTAATCTGAGAGCCCTGAAATTAGAATCCAGACCTGGGGTTTTACATATTCGACTTCCTGTTATACATTCACCTGTCTTAAGACGGTGTCTGTTCGTTCTCGGTTCTTGTGACATCTGGGCCAAGGCAACCACCACACACTGGTGTGTGAGTCTTTTCTGGGCACTCACTTTGTACACCTGTTATACTAATTTGGAAACTTGATACTTGAAAGCTCCCAGAACCCCTAAAGTCAATTTCAGAAACTATTATTTGGTTTTGTTTTTAATCCTTAAACATCAGAAAATGTCCTGAACTCATGGCTACTCTTTGGAGGAGGGCAGCGTTCGCTCCAACAGGTGGTCTGTCTGTGACAAAAGACACACTGAGCTTTGAAAATGTCTCATCTGCTAGCTTTTTCTGGTGACTTCTATTTCAAGGTCTCCTCTCTCTAATTAGCCTCCCCAAATGGACTGTTGAATGCATAACAATCTTGAGTTTGTTCTTTCTCTGACTGGAGAGAAAATTGTGCTTTGTTTTGGCGAGCCATGGTGCTTATGCTGCGTATTTATCACCGACTGATAATTTGGAATCCTGCGTGGCAGCTGTTCAGAACTTTCTCATTGGCAATATTAGATTGTGAATTACTAATGGTAAATACATAAACTCTCTTTAACATGCAATCCAATCATAGTTGTTCTAAATATGAAGCTTCCTAAATTCAAATCATTTTCCAAAGTAGATTAGTCTGATGAAATATGCTTTTGGTGGATTTACAGAAAGGTTGAAAGCACTTAAAAAAGTCATACATGTTATTATTGATGTTATGTTATTATTGATAACAGCATAATTCAGGGTGTTGACTTGGATAGCTTCCTAGCTCTGCATCTATGCCATTTTAATGTACTTTCTCATTTTCTTCTCAGCAGCAAATAAAATATTTTTTAAAAAAAGTTTCGTCAGAGACAGTTGTGCCTGTATCATGTCTGTTCTCCAAAGGCATTTTTAACATTTGCCTTTATTTGTTATTTTACTGAGAGTAAGGGAGTGGAACGAAGTAAGTACACAGCAGCTAAACTACAGCTGGCAAACAGAATTCACAACGTGATTCTTGCAATGATTAATGCCACATTTCTCATAAGCAACAAACATGGGTCTCTTCTGTCTCACCAAACAGAAGGGAATGAGAAGCGGATGAGCTCAAGGATCCGTGGGAGGCTAGAAGATGAGGTACAGAGGAGACCAAGAGCCAGAGAACTAGTAAATGGTCCCCAAAGGCCTTGCTAAGACCTATAGCTCCCCATTTTTATCTATAATACCTGGGTCAAGTAGACAAGAACGAAACCCAATATGCTTTGCAGTTTTAAATTGGCAGATAGATATACAACAAAAACCTGTTGCGCTGTAACAAGGTATAGAATCGAAGAATGGATGATGGTATAGAAGTTGTTGTGTCAATGATGTCACAGGATGTCACAGAAAAAAAAAAAGAGATGGTTAACCAGGGAGAGAGGAAAGGAATTCCCAGGGACAGGGAATTGTAGAAGCAAGTGGGAGCTCAGAACTAAAGTCAAGCACACACCCCATGCAGATGTGAATCCATGGGAAGGCTGCATGGATCTCCACCAGTGGCAGCTGCTACTGATTCCCAAGTGATGTGCAGTGCTGCCTACTTAGGACTTGTAGTGAGGTGATCTGAAGCCAGTTTTGCTACCCTTACCTTATCTCAAGAGAAGAAAATAAGAGTTGAAATTAAATATCCGGAAAACAGTAATTAAGAAAATATTGTTTGTATGGCACGTGCTGCAGTGCCAGGTGGAGTCCCCCCTGGGCTTTCCCCGCCATGCAGAGGGAATATTGGGTCTGTGCTGGCTCTATGAAGGTTTCAAGACATCCCTGTGATATGGTCTCTGATCCCACACTGGCTGGTATGGGACTCATGCCTGAGAAACAAAAAAAGCCATTTCTATGGTCGGATTAGATGCCTACCAGGAGGTTAAGAGAAAACTGGGCTGTCTTATTGGAAGACATCGTTTACAGAGAGGAAGGTATCCCACCACATCCTCAGGGGCTGTGGGAGGGAGACCAAGGGGTTAGAAAAGTAGACGCTCATATAGCAAGGATTTCCAGAAAAGGACAGCCCAAGGGACTTAGGAAATCAACTCCAAATGTCTTTCTTAAATTGAGGGCAATTCATTAAGACCTCTCCATACCCTTACCCCCTACTGCCACCTTGTTCGAGTATTTAAGAAGAATGCTGAGGAGAACTAGCAATAAGGACGGTCAGATTGCGCTCACTTTCTCCCCAGAGGTACTGATAGGAAGGGCTGTAACGGGAGACAGTATATGATATTGGAGTTTTGACTGAACATCCAGGTGATAGAACTAAGAACACTAGGTTTTATTTTCCAAGGGAAGTCAAGCACACCCACCGCCAATTTCATCTGAGTTAGGTAATTTCCCTAGGACTGGATTTGCTTGCAGCAGTTGTAAGAAAGCAAAATTAAGTAGTTCCGTGATCGTCCCTTAACAGCCTTGTTCCTTCGGTGCCGTGGTGGCACAGAAATGAGTAAACAGGCAGGCAGGTTAAATCAGGCTGTAGAATGCTTCAAGAAATGAGAACGCATTCGGCGGAAGCGTTGCAAGACTGGCAAAGCCTGGAAATCTGCTGGAGACACCGGCGCGAGAATCCACGATGTGTTTAGGAAAGGACAAGAGCTTAGCGCCTTCTCCTGGCTGCGCCTTTCAGAAGAAACCATCTCTTGACTCAGTGTCTAGTGTCTCTGCACTGTGGAAACAAAATAAGAGCGGTCTATTTGTACAGAATAAGCACTCCTCGGTGAACTCATGAGAGCTTTTTAAAGAAAGCTGGCATTTGTGGGTGAGTGACTGGTTCTCATTCTGGGACTACGCCTGCCTGTCGTGGAGGATGTTCATATCCCAGGGTGAAACAGTTTTGTGTGTGAGTCAGGGTAGCAAGTGTGCTCTTCCAGAGACCCACCACTAGCACATGCCGATGGCCCAATATGCCTGGGCTGGAAAAGTCGATGCTGAAGGAGTTTATCAAGCTAGCTCTTCCAGGGGAACGATGACATGGAGAGTCACGGTGATGGTGTACAGAAAGAAAACGAGCACCGTGTGATTAAATGACAGCATCAGTCACTCTAGTGTCTCCCATATACCCCACTCTCTAGCTACTCTATTTCCTCTTATGGTCTTCAGAAATCGCTTGCTTCTATTAAAGAATTGCCATGAACCCTTCCCATTTCCAACTTTGGCTCTCCCATTCACTAGTGCCATGATCAAGACCAAGCAATTTGCTTCTCCAGACAGAAGCTTTACCATTCATTACAGGAAGGTTTGGGCTAGATCAGTAGAATAAAATAAAACAAATGAGGTGAAGTATTTTGTTTGTTTGTTTGATTGTTTCTGTTCTGTTTTTTTTTTTTAATGCCCCAAACCCCTCACTAGAAATCTGTGATTCGGTAGATATCAGGTAAGTCTGTTGACGTACTAGCACCTTTAAGATGATAGTGGAAAAGACGATTTATGACACATTGAAATATATGACCTCTAAGGTCTCTGCCACCTGTCTTAGTCTACCCTAGCTGCTTATTGAGTGTTTTCAGAACAAATGATGTCATGTGAAATCTAGTGGGCTTCACGGAAATATTGAAAGCCGTAACCTGTGGGTAACAGGATCCTGCCATCACCTCTGATCTCAGGGCTCTGCTGACTGCACACTGACCTGTTTTTCCACTGACATAAATTAGCTGCGTGATTGAACAAAGTGTCCCCATCAGCCATGAGAAGATACAATTCCCATCCTAGTCTTCTCATGGCATCAAGTCCAGGAGTTGGCACATCTTTTCTATCATTTGGTAAAAAACAAATATTTATTCTTTCAGGAGGCACTGGAGAAAGTTCTCTGTGTGGCTAAGGATGCTGGTCTCAAGGTTTGCAAAGCCACCGCTCTGAGGGTAAATAAAACTTGATTCTCTATTTTCTAGCTAAAGGCAAACTTGGTTTGGGGCAGTTCAAAGTTTAATTTCTTCCTATGTGTTATTCCGCTCCCTTCCTTTCATCTCACCTTTCCTGTATTATCAAAAATACCTTTATGTCACACTTTACTATGGCACATAATGAAACGTCTTTAGGGTTGTGCATTGCCCTCGGTTTTCAACACTTTCTAGTTTGTTTGATCCAGGGCCCAGGAAACAGTGATGGTATCCACTGGAGCGCCGTTGGTCCTCTTCAGATCTTCATGTTGGGCATCCTGTGCTGAAGTCCTGGCTACGGGTGGAAGTTGTGCTGAAGTCCTGGCTACGGGTGGAAGAACACATTCACGTCTTTTTCTTTCTACCTTAGTTCTTTTCTGCTCTGCTGGCTCCTTCATCTTTTATCTCCCTCAGAGAAACAACATGGTGCGGGACAAGAAGAGACTGCGTGAGAGCTAGCGATCCACACAGTTCCAAAGCCCAGCCTGGCACCGTGGTAGATGCACAGTCATGCCAACCATGGTCTGTAGATGTGCCAGGGTGAAGCTGCTGTTGTGGTTCCTACCGCATCCTCAGTTTCAATCCCAGCAAAGCCGCTGAGCTGAGTCGTGCCTGTCAGATGGTTTGTGGTTCCTCCCTGGGCTCCTCTCAGCCAGCTGCTCTGAGAAACGCAAAGGGCTTTTCCGGTCCCTTTCAGGTGGTTGTATTCCCTTCAGTGCCTGTCACACCCCGCACCCCACCCAGCATGCTAGATTCCCTGGGCTCACATTGGATTTGTAAAAGAGCTTTTGGCAGAACGAAGCAACACCTTTTCCTTTCCTGGCAAAGTCTGAAAGCAACACCATGGACCCACTGTGAAGTTTTTAAAAATATAGTTTCCCACTGACAGACAGAAAAATGACTTCCTTCTCTAACTTCCCTCCAAAATGAAGAAGACTATTGGTTTAATAAGTACAGAGGAACACAGCACACGATTTCTGGAAATGAAAATGTCCATGTAATGCTTGCAAAAGTACTATTCTTATAAAATAGTATCCTGGATAGGCCTGCCTTTGGGAAACTGGTCACCAAGACAATCATTTACAGGAGAGTAATGGTTGCATGTAGTGCCATAAATGGTAAGCTGCTTAAGACCAGCTATGATTGAGCTGTATTTCTGGATCTCCTGATGATGTCTACTCCACCCACCTAAGGGCTGGCCTATCAAGACCAAGGCAGTCTCTTTATTTGACCAATGGAAGTAACACATAGACAGAAGACCCACCTACATCACCCTTCTGTATATGTGTTGCTTTTATTGGTTGATGAATAAAGCTGCTTTGGTCAATGACTTAGCAGAATAATGCCAGGTGGGGAGTCTGAGGAGAGAGAGAGAGAGAGAAAGAGAGAGAGAGAGAGACAGAGAGACAAAGAGACAGAGAGACAGAGAGACAGAGAGACAGAGAGACAGAGAGTAAAATGTAGAGTCAAGGGTCCGCCTAAGGAGAAAGATGCCAGAACATTACTGGTAAGCCACAGCTTCATTCATGGAGATACACAGGTTAATAGAAATGGATTGTTTTAAGATATAAGAGCTAGCTAGGAATACGCCTGAGCCATTGGCCAAGCAGTGTATAATATAGTTTCTGTGTGATTATTCAGATCTGGCTAACTGGGAAACAAGAGCACAGTCTCCATTTACATCCTGCAGCCACCACAGCCTAGCAATCTATCTGAGTGCAGCGCATGAAAGGAAAGCACAACAGAACTCCACACAGTGAGGAGAGATGGCCTGTCCTAGGGATGGATGACCTCAGCAGTACCAGTTCCTCAAGTCTGATAGCGGTCTGGCACTCCAGTGATGTCCTGCACCCCCACCTGTGTTAGCATACTTCTCCAACACACCAGGAACCCACGGGTTTGCAGTCCCACCGGAAGCATTCCGAGGGCTGTGACTGCTCCTACAGTTCCTCAATGGGCACTCCCAGGCATGGGGCTTTAAAGGGACCAGTGAGAGGGAGGGGTAGGCAAGAGAGGGCAATGTGATATGTGTGACGTGAAAACAGAGGGGAGAGCAAGAGGCCCACAAGAGGGGAGATCAGTGGGGTATACCAAAATATACAAATTTAAACAGAATAGTGAAAAAGTGAACATTCTAAAAAAATTGTGAGAAAATCCATGAACATTATTAAATATCCCATTCTCTCTCATGTATCTTCATCAGACAATACGTGATTTGTCATGGGAAGGAAATGCCATGTTTAGTTAGGCACTTTTTAAAAAGTGGCTTATAGTGATATCTTCCTTTGAGGGAAAAACAGAGCATGCATAATTACTGTTTGCTATAAGCTGTCTATTCTTAAAAAACAAACAAACAAACAAACATACAAACTTGAGAGTAGGAGCCACAAGGCTGAGTCTGGCTCTGGGGTAAAGGAGAAAATTGATCATAAGCACTAAGTCAGAAGCAGGGAGATGGTGCTTGTTACCGCAGTGATGGACAGCCATCCAGGCTGGATGGTGACAAGCTGACTTGTGCTAGAGAGTGGTAGAAAATCACTTCCCTTGTGAACTGTGTAGTGAGGACAGGAAGATCATGGAGAACCAAATTAACTCTCAGCTCCACAGCCTGTACCATGTCTCCATGAAGACGCTGGCTATTTAAGGTACCGTGGCAGTCTGGAGACAGCAGTCTATGGGTGACAAGCTGTGGGTGACAATCTATGGTGGCAATCTACAGGTGACAATCTATGGATGGTAATCTATGGTGGCAATCTACAGATCACAATCCACGGGTGACAGTGTGTGGGTGGCAATCTACAGGTGACAATCTATGGATGGTAATCTATGGTAGTAATATACAAGGGCCATCTATGAGCCAACTCAGAGGATTTAAAGTACATAGACTCCGAAAGCAAAAGACTGAACTTCCATTTTAAGCATGAAGTACAGTTCCAAGGGTGGAAACAATTTGCTTGGCATCTAGTGACCTAGCTTGTAAAAGGACAGACACAAGGATTATACCCACGTCTCGCTTTAATTCAGCCTAATGCATTTTCAGTAGAGACCTAGTTCCATCAGGTCACATGTCATGACAAGAAAATTCTAACCTCGCCCACAGCACACTTCAGAAATCCACGGTGGGTGATCACCCCCAAAGGCCCAGCAGCTCATTATGACTTCCCATGTCTTGCAAGTTTACTAGAGAAATAGGTGCTGTCCTTTTCCTGACTTAGTTTTCTGATCACTGCTTAATTAAATGGTTAGGAAATTATCATAAATGACAGGCTTCAATGTTTGGCTATTAATGTGACAATATCACAATTCACTGCTTGTAATTAGTAAAAGGAAGTGTACATCAATATACATTAATATGTATCTGCATACACAGTGTTCATATAAATGAATTATGCTCTACACATTGAGCTACAATTCTCATTTATCAGAATCCCTTAACAAATATTTACATATCTTTATATAAAATCTACTTTATCGATCACAGTATAATGTTCTACATTGTGGATATGTAATAATTTTAGACAAATATAATTAATGAATGCTCCAATTGTCTGTAATTTTAATCTGCTCTACAGAGGAAGGAATGGTTGCAAACTTCCTATGAAGAATCAGATAATAAATATTTTTGGCTTATGCAAACATAAAGCCAGAACAGCAATTATTCACTTCTATTGTTGTGACAATAAAACAGCCAGAGATGATAAGTTTAAAAATTAATGTGGCTATATTCCAATAATGCTTCATTTTCAAAACCAGGCAGTGGGCTGGACCTTGTCATGGTCTGTAACTTGTGAACCTCTGATATTAGGTTTGGATAGCTGTTGCTGTCTTTACATGGTCTTGCTTCTATTAATGCATATACACATGCAGACACATATACAATATCAGATAAGGTCATCATAACAAAATGCCATAGTCTGGTAGCTTTAAACAATAGAAATGTGTTTTTTTTATGGTTCTGGAGATCAGGATACAAGATGAAAATATGTTCTGGATAGTTGTCAGTGAGAGCTCTCCTTACAGAAGCCAGTTGCTTCATGGTTCCTCACATCTTCAGGGTTATTAGAGGTGTGGGAAGAAAAAAGAGAGAGCTCTTCTAGTGCCTCTTTTTAAAAAATAGTATACTTAACTTGGTATATTATTTATCTTTGTAAAATGTACAGCATTTAATCCAAACAGTATAATCTATTTTTCAATCTCTCTTGGGGACCATGTCTTCAAAATTCAATGTGTACTTTACCTTTACTGCACACTTTTCCACCCCTTATTTTATTTGATTACTATTATAATCAAGTAGATGTGTGACAAACATGTAAATGTTAAATATAACCTGCTGAGTCCCTTTCATGTTGCTCACATATGCCTATGGCTTTAGGGCTGACCACTTACTATTGTGTGACCAGGATATTTGCTGTGAGATTGTGTCTTCTGTATAGGACAGAGAAACTGCATCCATTAAATGTGAACTGTGGAGGCCCAAAAATGTGAGCCTATTGCCACCTTGTCTGATAGTCAGAGAGTTTGGAGGTTGTTCAAAATGGTTGACAAGTGTGGCTACATGTCCCAAATCAGGACTTGATTACCTGGTTCTTCTGACATTTAGATGGCTCATACAGGTAGATCCATTCTACCCTGACAGATGGGCAGGACAGGCAAATGTAGTTCTGCTCCTTCTTTTGTAACAGGAGGTGACCCGGGGAGTGGCTGCCTTCAGGATACTTGGTCTAGGGTGGCTTCACTGCCAAAACAACAGAATGCTAATGACTTGATGCTTTAAAGTGTTGAAGAAATTAACTGTTCGAGTTGTCCATTGTATCATGTTGAAGAAGTCTTTTGTTGCTTTCATCCTCCTTTTGTATTGTGGTATAAAAGCATATGGAAAATTAAATGTGGACAGTTTCAGTATTCACTGGAATGCCCTTGTGGTACTGATTTATGGTTTCTGTTTTATTATTTTCACATGCATTTTCATATTCTTTACTAATATTTCTAATTCTCCACACCCCAACCCTGGTAAGAGGCATTTTTGTCGAGGCTAGTCCCTGACAATCAACAATGTGGTATCCTAAACAAGGCCTGAGCAATAACACCACCAGTTGACAAGCCAACCATTGAATAGAAAAATGAATTTTAAAATTATGAATATTAATGCATATCATCATATTTTCTACAATTTATAGTTCTATCAAAGTCTGTGAGAGCATCTAATCTCCTTTTTATAGGTTATATCATTATTTGGTAATCTGGCAAATAAACATAATATTTTTGACTTGATTTGCATACTTTGATTATTCATGAAGATGTCATGTTTATTGGAGAACTATATTTTTTCACCTAGGAATCGCCAATGTATAGCAATTTGCCTATGATAACATTTTTCTCATTGACTTTAATAAATTCTTTATACATGAGAGATGTCAAGCCTTGTTTACTTGCCCACATTGTATGTTCCCATGACAACTAGATGTGACCTTTATAACACCCATCATATTCTGGAGCACTTGTCCCATGTTGTCCCTTATTCACTACATCAAGTTCCTTGAGGTCTGGACTACTTATCTCTATTTTGTCCCTAGCATACAGTTTCTGTGCCATAGCTGTTGAACCACAAGGGTTTGCAAAATATATTGCAATTTTTTTCCATTTTATTGTAACTGTAATATAGCATCTTTAACAACATCATTTTAAAAAATGGGTTTTTTTGGTTGGGTTTTTTGAGAGAGGGTTTCTCTGTATAACAAACAGCTCTGGCTGTTCTGAAACTTGATTTGTAGACCAGGCTGGCCTTGAACTCACAGAGCTCCACCTGCTTTTGCCTTCTGAATGCTGGAATTAAACATGTATACCACCACCAATGACATTATTTTTAATTTTTCTAATCAAATTAGTTGATTTTTTTCTTGTAGTGCTCAAGTTTATACCAAGGTAAGAAAGGTTTCTTCTTTCAAAAATGCTCCCTTTTTATCTCCTGGTACATAGAGCCTCAGTTTTTGCAATTTGATCTTTAGTAAACAAATCAATTTTCATCTGCTTGGTACAAATATTTAATTTTATTTTTCTCCAAATTGATGCTGTATATTATTGAATGGTCAATTCTATACCATCATCATATCTTATATCCGATTACATGTGATACTGGCACAGTTTGGTATGTGATAGATATATAGATATCTGTCTATTGTTTTATCTCCAGCACAGCAGCTACACCTGAATCTACTGCTGCTTCTGCCAGGAATTGTGGCTTTGTAGTTGCTGGCCCACTTCTCTGGTAGTGGCCTGGATGGGACTTTCACATTCCACTGGATCTACCTCCTGTGCCTGCCACCAAATGCAGTCTTAACTAAATCTCTGTCCTTCTATTTTTCAATAAGACTCGAGAGTCAGAGGCTGGGGTGAAGAAAGACATGCTTAGCTCAGGGAGCTTGAGGAGCAACAAACTTACCTTTTCACTGCTGTCTCCAAAAAAGCTTCCTTCTGTTCCACCAAACTAAAAGGACTGCCACACTCAAAGTCCCTCCCTACTACTTCCTGTATGTCTCTCTAACCATCTATGATTACTTTCTAGCACTACTTACTCGTTGCTGGCTCTGCCTCTTGGCCCAAGGTTGATCTCATTTTGTTCACAAAAATGCAAACTCAGGGTTAACAGTGTTATCATATATCCCATTACGTCTGTCAGCTTTTCTTCCTTTCTGCTTTTTACTCTTTGCTATGTTAATATAAGAACACTTTCTTCGTAAAGGCAGTTTTGGTTTTTCAACTCACTGTTGAAGCTGTCAGTCATTTCCCACAGGGTAAACCAATAAGCAGGGCACTGGGTCGGGAAAGCTTCTTTTCAGCCTGGCTTTCTTTATTGGCTCCCTGGCTTTGTGCCACAAAACTTTCAAGGACCTATCATCACATGGGTCTGAACTGCTTCAGAGTTACTGTGAGACATGGGAGTGGAACTTCATCTGCATGTATAAAACACTCTAAAAATTAAAAGTTCCTGAGACTTGGAAACTACTCATATATCCTATTAAGGACAAGCATCCAGTGATTTTCATCTCTAGGAGACATTACTCAAGATACCCGAAGGCGGAATGAATGCCATTCTGTTCAAATGGAGGTGAATCATTGAAAGTATCTCTGTTTTCCTCCCAGGTATATTCTACATTTCCACACAGTACACACACCAGTCGAAGCTGATGGAGTTCTAAGCACCACTGTGATCTTGGCACACCTGTATCTATTGGGAGTACCCATAATCCCTCACTTAGCTCTTCATTCCCTGGCAGAGTCTTCCCTAGGAGGCAGTCAGAATGAATGATTAAAATGCTGTTGTTGTGAAGGGCCACAAACTTAACACACCATAAACTTATTCTACCTTGTTCCGATTCCAACAGTGTCAGCAGGATCAGTATTCCTCTGGAGAATTTAGGGACACTGTCCCTGGCCTCTTCTGGACATTCCCTAGCTTGCAGCCACATCATAACAGTGGTTGTCTCAAGGGCTTGGTCCCACCAGAGTCATTGCTACCAGGTTTGTGTGTCTCTAGTCTGTCTCATTAGTACATCTGGCCGTGAACTCAGGGCCTGTTCAGGAACTCTGAGATGGTGAGATGGTGTCTTTTCTAAGCCTTTAACTTAATAACACCTGCCAAGGCCTTACCTCCAAATAAGGTCCTATTTATAGCTTGCAGGGGTTGGACCTGAATGCATCACTTTGGAAGCTCCTATTCAAACCACTACAAGCATCTCATAAGAGGAAATGAATGTAAAGAGGGCTCAGTATATATAGTGCTGAGTCAACATGATAGCCACCTGGCCACAGCTGGTGTTAGCTAAATGAATGCTCATTTTCAGATAATGAGTTTGAACTTCTGATATTTCTCTATTCCTAAAATACACATATAAATAGACTTGGACTTTACTTTGACTGAGACTGGATTTTAAAAATATAGATTGAATACTTTCTTCCTCTTTGCGTTCTAATAGAAAAGAGTCAAGACAGAAGCAGCTGACTGACACGTGCTTCTGTCATCATGGCCGGTCCTGAGACAAGACAAGGTTTCCATCAGCACCCACTGCCATAGAAAGTGTTGCTCAGGCCCATCCCACAAGGCAGCACTGCTCTTCCTAACCAGCCCTTTCCTTTAGTCTTTTAGGGCAAAGCTCTTCTAAGACTAATTTTCAACTACAGGTAGCCCATGACTAAAATTTCTTTCTTTCTTCTTGAGATTCACCTATGATGGGGAACCTCCTTCAGCCAATGGCCTTTAGGAGGCTAGACCAGGTTGTGGTGGTATGGGACAAAAAAGATACATTTAAAAAGTATTTTACTTTTCCATATGCCTAATTTGTCTATATCGTATCTTTCATTGGATTTATGTACATATGAATAAAGTTCAAGTTTTCCACGATGAACAGTCTATTTTCCTGCAGTAATCTTTGAAATTTCCAGGAAGAAGATGGGGCTCCACAACAGTGATTCCACCTGGTTGATATGATGTCATGATGCTTATAGCACTACTATAAGACTGGTTTTGGGTACTAACTGCTCAAGATGGTTTCATTTTGATTAGCTGAAATGGTACACCTTCTTACTATATTCTGGCCAGAACTCCAAATAAGAACTTCAGAAAAGCCTTATCAACTACTCAGAGACCATTTAAAATTATACAAGTCAGTAATCTTGAAACTTAACCATCATTTTACTTTTATAGGATCCCATAGAAAGAACATCACCCCCATGACAATTGGAAGCAATTCTAGAAGACAACTTCCTCTCTCCCAATGAAGTTTGCCCTCAGGGTTAGGGACATCACTTAGGGGTTGATTTTACCTGTATAGGGTTGGGGGTTGGGGTGAAAATTATGAAGGTCCAGAGATCTCCTTACAAAAATAAAATAAAATAAAAAATAAAAAGGGAAACTGAATGGGATAACAGGTAATAATAATAATAATGAGTAATAGAGTAAATAATTATGAGCTTTTATTTATGGATAATTTACGTTGGTATAGATTCTTGTATATTGATACAAGTTCAAATTATACTTTTTATATTGAATATGCTCCTATTTCTGTTCATAATATTTGTACACCTATGCAAAATTATTTTATCAGATTGTATGCATGCATGTTTCTACCTCTGTTAAAGACATTTTGTATATTGATACAAATTTTAGAATATATTTCTCATATTACATTATATATTTCTACCTTTGATCAAGATACATATACATTGTTTACATTTTGAGGTCATTGTTCTCATTTACTGCAGTTGTTTAAAGATTGTTTAATAGTCTGATATGAAGTCTTAAAGTTATATAGGTATTAAATATTATAGGTCAATAGTCATTGATGTTTGTCATACTTATAGTCAAACTAATTAGGTTCTTAGATACGTAGAGATTGTATTCTACCTAAATAGGTAATCTTCAACCACTTCAAAGATTTGTAGAACATTTCATTTAAATAACTTAGGGTTCTGTTAATGTGAGACACAATTGCTCCTGGCAACACTGATCTATTTCTGAGAGAATGTTGAACACCAAAGATACTCCATTTGGAGCTTGTTTTCTTCTTGGCACAACTGGCCTTTGGGCAAGGAACTGCACATGCCTTGACCACTGACAAAGTACATAATGTCCAGACTGGACAAACAGGATACAGGAAAAAAAGACTGCCAAACTTTGCCAAGACAGGTTAATCTGGTTTTGAAAATTTTTTTCCTGCCTCTAAAAATGGTCTGTCAGTTACTCTAGGCCTTAGCCAAAGTTGGTTGCTTTAACATTGCAAATGAGATTTTGGTTGTTTGCCCAGGTAGCCAATTGTCTCTGTCATCTACTGCTCATTTTGGAAGCTGCTTGATTGCAGTTTCTGCCTACTCAAGTAATATTATCTCCCTTCTCAGACCTTTGATGGGGTTGAAGATTAGATAGTTGTAGTTACCTTCCTCTTATGATCTAACCAAACCATTTCTAAACAAGACTTAGACTCCTTAGGATAAAATGATTATTAAAACATTTAGTATATACTCCTTGCTTAATGTTGTTTATGCGGGTTGTAATTCTAATTTTATATTTTATATCTGTTCTTAGTATATATAATTTTGTATTGTGTTTGGAACTCTCTTATTTAGACAAAGGGGAAGTGATGGGGAACCTCCTTCAGCCAACAGCTTTTAAGAGACTGGACCAGGTTGGGGTGTGATTTTTGGGACCCAAAAATCCACTGTTCCACCTAGCTCACTCTCTTCTTCCCACACTCAATACCTTGAGGTTGGATTCCCATTCCTGTTCCTTGAGTTTTCCCTTTCAATAAAGAATAACCTTAGAATATTCTTTTTGGAGTCAGTTTGGGATTATTTGACTCGTGTTTTCCCCCACTGGATGCATTCAGCATCACACCTATTTCTTTCTTTAACTTTTTTTTCAATTGTGTGCATGTGTGCAAGTCTGTGTGTGGGTTTGCATGTTGAGTAAGGGCCTGAGGAGACCAGAAGAAGAAGCCAGATTTCTTTGGGCTGCAGTTGCAGGCTGTTGTCCATGCCCTACAAGGAGTTCTAGAACTCAGGGACATCGAGTGCACTAGTGTGCTTACCTGTTGAGCCATCTCTCCAATTCAATGACCATGTTTCTTGAGATCTGGTGAGTGCCTAGCATCTCAGTCATTATACTAAAGGGAATTCTTGTTTCTCCTCATGAGCTGGTCTGGACCCATGACATTCAAGAGTTCCCAGTGCAGACTCACAGTTGGGAACAACTGTTTTCAGACAATCCTTTCAGAATTTTTTAGATCACCCTTCAAATTCTGTCTTCAACTTCTCCAGAGAAAAAGCTTCAAGAACATAGTTTTTCAGATTTTGGTTGTTTCAGGGGAAGAGATTGCTGGCATTTACAAATATAAAGAAAACAAAAATAAGTTTTTGCATTAAGATCATTCTATTCTCTACCCTAAGCATCCAAAGGTGCCCAACCAAAACAGGTTATTTGGAAATAGCTGTAAGCGTTGCCATGGGGAATTGGTTAAAATATATTTTATTTCATCTGTTGAAAGAACTCTTCCCAAACCAGAAAAAGTGTTCAGAAAAGCTGATTTGGAAACTCTGCAGTGTGACTTTAATTAGACCAGGGGAAAAATGATTTCTTAGGAGATGGAGTGACTTATTCAAGGTCCCTCAGCAGCATTTGGTATAATTAAGACTGGAATCCAGATTGGCAGATACCAATCCAGCTTTCCTTCTGTTATTACCACACACTTCCTAGTCTCTTCTCTAATTAACATTTCCTTGAAGTGACAACCCTGGCGATTCCCTCTGAAGTGGAAGTTCCTGTAAATAGCCCTATTCAGCAACCCTCTAAGAGGTGAGTCCCTCCCCTTTTCTGGAAAGAACCATTAGGGAATGTTTTCAGTCTTGACAGCTTGTCTCTACAAAGTAGCCACACGAAGTGTATAAACAAACACTACCATTGACTCAGGTTGTTTATGCAAACAGTCACGGGATAGCTCTAGGGTTTTCAGACCCCTGCAAAGACAATGGTTGGAACCCATTGTCTCCACCTTTCTGGACTGTAAGAGTGTAGCAATGATGTATGCATCATTATATTGTGTTTGCCTGCTAGACAATGCTGGCTGTGACAAAACTTGTGTTAGCTACTATTTAACAGGACTATGGCTTTACTTCTGATGTCTTCTGAAAGATGAAGAGAACCAAGGAGATTAACGTTAGAGATATCTTCTTTCCCCTGTCGCCCCCACATCCCTTGCTCCCTCCTAAACATAGTTTGCTTCCTGTTGCTGTGACCAACACCATAACCAAAAAGGAACTTGGAGCAAAAAGGGTTTAGTTCACCTTACCACAGTGGTTCTCAGCCTGCTGAATGCTGTTAACCCTTTAATATAGTTCCTTATATTGTGGTGACTCCCAACCATAAAATTATTTTCATTGCTACTTTTTAACTATAACTTTGCTACTGTTGTGAATCATAATGTAAATATCCGATATGCAGGATATCTGCTATGGGACCCTGTGAAGGGGTCGTTTGGACCCCAGATTGAGAACCACTGCCTTATCACATCTTATCAGGAATTGAAGCTGATCCCATGAAGGAGGGCTGCTTACTTGCTTGCTTCCTGTGTCTTGCTCAGCTTGCTTTCTTAGCCAGTCTAAGGGTGGAGGCAGATGAATGGAGGTGGGCCTTCAATCATTAGTCAAGAAATCAAACTACACCATACCCACAGCACCCCAGTTTAATGGAGGCAAGTCATCAAGTGAAGTTCCTCCTTTGCTCATGATTCAGTGTTAAGTGGACAGAACTAACCAGCACCCAGCTTTTTTTTGTCATATCCTGCATCTGGGCAACAACTACTGGGTCCTACTTGGAGGGAAACATGTGGATTAAGAAAGCAATAGACAAGAGACAAGTGAGAGCATTGGGAGGTATCCAGTAAATACTGAGCTGTGCCTTGTGTTTAATCCTCATAGGCTTTATGTATCCCAACCCAAAGAGAAGGGCAAGGGCAGGAGACTTCTTTACCAAGATACAAAGAACAAAGTAATTAGCTTCTTAGTACCCCACGCCAAGTAACCACACCCTAGGTTAAAGCATCCTGGTCGCAGCCACATCCCGGGTCAAACCTCCTGTCGTACAATCTTGAAGGAGCAAGAATAGGTCTGAACTCTCTGACCTCTAGTCAAGGTGGAAGGGATCCCCATCTGCGGGCTCCCACGCTTTCTAAACTTCAGTATCATAACAGCCCAGAGGCAGCATCACCCTCTACTTTGTAGGGCTGAGACAAGCAATGAGCTTCCCATTTAGTTCTCAGCTCCAGACAACCTCCTGGCTCCTTGATGCCAGGTCGCTAAATAGATGGTTTTTCTCTAAATATTTATCAGGTTTGTTTTATCGATTATTTCTAGAGATTTTAATGAAATCAGGTACAGTACTTCAAAGACTGCCACTGTTCCTTGCACTGCCCTTTAGTCTGAATTGTGTGCATGAAAGAAACTCACATTTCCTGTATGTGTTAAAGCATCAAGAATAGGGATCTGCATCTCTGCTAGAACTCTCTAGAAAGCTCTCTCATTTTCCATCATGTAAGTAGAATGGGATTTGAGAGACGGTGGCCTAATCTCTTTCCCCTGTGCAGTTTTTTACTGAGTGAAACAACCTCATCTTTATAACAACACTTTAATGGAACAGGCCCAAAAGATTGCATTATGACAAAGGTCTCGAGAACATTAAAATATACTGATCACCTTTAAAACTAAAACTATTTTCATATTATTGTATTAATTTTTTAATGTCTTGTCCATGTAGCAAATATTTCTAAGTTTATGGTTGACAAATTAAGCCCTGTAGATAGCCCTAAAACAGATTTACGTAGACTAATGAATGGAGCTACTTTAATAACCTTATAATAATACTGTCCTGTCAAACTTCGGTTATATTTTACTATCCTAGTTTCAAGGTTTCATTGTATTATTTTATTACAGAGTCTGGGAGTCAACAGATTCATGTAGAAGGCATTTAAATTTCACAATTGCCTTAATGAAGCATGGCATGGCGACAGTAAAAAGAGTCACAAATTCTGAGGCGTGCATGTCCTTTCCTTCACTACACATTGAGCAGTGCAAACAGCTGAAGGCTTTTCTGGAAGCCACACACACCCACATTTCCTTTCACGGTCTCAATACTTTAAAACCTGGATTAACATCCATAGAACCATTCATTTCCCTTCTGTAGAGCACAATGTCTAGATCCAGGGTACAGGACTTCTTTAGTCAAAAACGCTTCTGGTCTAACCTCTTTTCCATTGTTCTTCCCCAAATTCCCTCCAGACCAGAGAGATCTAGGGTTTTCACCACAGTTGTCAACCCTCTGTTCGCTCCCATCATGAGGATGAACTTACCCTGTAGGCTCAGCTGAGGTCCCCACCTCCTCTGAAATCCCAGAGCATCTGTCCTTTGTGCTAATCTACCCTCTTACTTTCTCATCTCAGGGCCCCTTAATTCTATCAGACTTCTTAGAGAGGAGTTCCACAGAGCTCAGCAGGGGTCTCTTACCCAATGAAAAACCTGATTTAATGTTTATTAATTGACAGGATAATGAAAAAAACTGAACATAGTTGCCTTCAGGTGTTGTGGAATATTATTTTAACTGGCCAAAGGTATGCTATGTTTGCTTATGGTGCAGAATATTACTTTGTGTAATGATGTGTTACATGTTTATGCTGTATTTGTTTAATTATATAAAGATGCGTTGCATTTGTTTCACCTTGCCTGCCTAAGGCACCTGATTGATCTAATAAAGAGCTGAAAAGCTGGTAGCTAAGTGGAGAAAAGATAGGCAGAGCTGGCAGGCAGAGAGAATGAATAGGAGGAAAAATCTAGGCTCAGGAGAGAAAGAACAAGAGAGAAGGAGGAGGAGAGAATGAGGGACAGGCATGGGACAAAAAGTCAGGCAGCTGCCAGCCAGCAAAGACAAGAAGCAGTGAAAGCAAGACGTACAGAAGGGAAGAAAAGGAAAAAGCCCAAGGCAAAAGGTAGATAAAGAGAAGCAGGTTAATTTAAATTGAAAGAGATAGCCAGAAATGAGCCTAAGCTACACTGAACATTCAAAACTAATAATAAGCCTCTGTGTCATGATTAGGGAGCTGGTTGGTATCCCCAAAGAAAAAGCCAGGTATATTTAGATTTGATTAAAGATACCATAAATTCTCAGAAGATGTAAAACTTACTTAAATTTTACATTTCAAAACAGTATTCACCGCATTTAGAAAATACATTTAGGAAGACAAAATACACAAGGCAGGAAATATCTTTTTTCCTGATAAACCCACTTCATAGAGTAAGTGTGGATTTATTTTGGCTTTTCATATGACAAAGAAACCCACTCCAGGAAGGGCAAGTACTTTGAGCCTTCAGCTGCAGTCAACCAAGGATAGAAGCCAACCAATGACAGAAGTCAAGCAAGGATGGAAGCCAACCAATGATGGACACCAACCAATGATGAAAGCCAAACAATCATGGAAGCCAACCAAGGATGGAAGCCTTTGGATTAGTGAAGCAGGACACACTTAGACAGCAGTGACACACTGTCCTCACTAACACTCCCTTATTGATCTTGGACTAGGAAGTAAACCTTGTGGCTCTGCTGTGAATTAAATCAAACACGTGAACAAATAAACATAATCATGAAACAATGCAGAGCCTGGAAATCAAGAACTCTACACCTTTAAGATCAATGATTTTATCCAACACGGTTCCATTGCTTCCTTTACTTGTAGATTCAGAAATCCACACCTAATCTTTCAATGATACGAATCTATTCAGAAGATGGTGTAGGAATTCCCTCTGTTTGTGTGTTGCTTTCATTGGCTAATGAATAAAGAAACTGCCTTGGCCTAGTCGATAGGGTGGAACTTAGGTAGAGAAAACAGAACTGAATGCTGGGAGGAAGAAAGGCAGAGTGAGAGATGCCATGGATCCACAGCCAGAGGTAGATGTGCTGATTCTTTTCTGGTCAGCCATGACCTCGTGGTGATACACAGCTTGATAGAAATGGGTTAAATTAAGATGTAAGAATTAGTCAGTAAGAAAGTAGAGCTAATAGGTCAAGCAGTGGTTTAATTAATACAGTTTCTGTGTGGTTATTTTGGGTGTAAGCTAGCCAGGTAGACAGGACAAACAAAGGGCTCCCTCTTCATATAACAGAAGATGTCTGAGAATATTTAAGGGTGAGATAACTCAAAGAAGCTAGCCACCATGGACTCAGTTTCCACACTTAGTCCCTGTCCCTTCCCCACATTGCCTCTGGTTTTTTGGTTGACACTGGGAAGGTTTACCTTATATCATAGGAGTCAAAATTTCACATTCTAGACAAAAGGTTTTCTGGATGTAAATGTAAAATAACCTTTCACTCATCAAGCATTTTGTTAATTAGTCAGATCATTGATTATCTGGCAACTTTTAAATTCTTCTTTTTCACCTTATATTCAAGAAAAAAAAATCCTCTCTGCAGTATAGTAAATTAATCAGTCTTACTAAACATTTTGAGAAAAAATGTGCAAGGCAGTTGGCAGTAGCAAAGACAGTTTGAAAACCTATATCCTCACATTCAAGTATATGACCACGGAAAAACCACTCAAGGAACATACAATATTCAGTGAAGCAACTGCATGGAAGTTGGCTTCCAGCGTACTCATGACACCCAAGAGTGTAAGCGGAAATGAGCATGAAACAGGACAGTAAACTGAAGAGACTTGAGAGTCAAGTGGCTTATCATCTCATATGGAAGAAGTTTGGAGCTGGTTCATTTAGCCACTGAGCAACGTCAGAGTCCTTGGCTCTGTCCCGTCTTCACTTGGTTTTATCTCTATGCTCAAGCTTGTGCTTGTAGGGTTGCAAACGGCTACAGGAGCCCTACCGTCAATTATCCCACAGTATTGACTTTGGACTTGTTGACTGCAAGGAAGACAGAGTCAGGGAAGAGGCCTCTTTCACAAGTCCTCAGTTGACTTCCACCAATAGCTCATTGGCTAGCATGTAAAATATGTCAATTTTCAAGGTAAACAGATAGCCTGGAAAAGGGAGCTAGATCAGTTTAAGACAGCATAATCCCATTCCCAAAGTTCATGATACATAAATAAACTTAGGGTTTCAATGCGTCCAATGGCCAAGGGACAATGATTGGTTGGTTGGTAAGCATAGTACATGCCATGAGGTCAAATCCTTTCAAAGGACTAGAAACCCAGCTTCAAAAAGTTTATGCTCAGCCTGGAAATACCCTGGAGGTTTTGGCAGAAGAGTAATATAAACAAACAAAACATTAAGAGATTTTTAGCCTTTCATTCTGAAATCAAAAGTTTTGCTTCTCAACATTTGCATGAGCTGAATCTGTTGTTTACTTATTAAGTGAGTGTTGTGGAATATCAGTTTAAGATGTGTTACATTCATTTATTCTGTGGAATATTTGTTTAATGCTGAAAAGATGTGCTGCATTCTTTTATGTTGTATTTGTTAAACTCTGTAAAGTTGTGTTACTATACCTGCCTAAAACACCTGATTGGTTAAATAAAGAGCTGAACAGCCAATACCTAGGCAAGAAAAAGGATAGGCCATGCTGTCAGACAGGGAGAAGAAATAGGAGGAGAAATCTAGAGAAGAGAGCCAGGAGCAG
>LOEQ01000611.1:369138-386627 GCA_001685075.1 Bramus lutescens | reverse complement strand
GACAAGGAGAGCTGACTGAGAAGTCAAGGACAATGGCACTGGGTTTTGATTCTATGCATGTACTGCCTATGTGGGAGCCTAGTCTGTTTGGATGCTCACCTTCCTAGACCTAGATGGAGGGGGGCGGACCTTGGACTTCCCACAGGACAGGAAATCCTGACTGCTCTTAGGACTGGACAGGGAGGGGGAGGGAAATGGGAGGAGAGGAGGAGGTGGAAATTTTTAATAAATAACGAAAGAAAGAAAAGAAAAAAAAAGAACTAAGCAGTGCCATATCCCCTGACCCCCTCACCATCCTTGTTGACTGATGCTACTTGACATGTGAGCCAAATTCTTCCTCCTTTAAGTAGCTTATATTGTCTGTCCTGTCAGCATAATGAGGAAACAAATACGTAATAGAGTGGGAACAGAGGAACTAGATTGCTTCAATTTCATTATTTCCTCTTTCCTATGGTCACCAAACAATTAGTGGTCCTTTGACTATTTAAATAAGTAGCTCTGTGATTGATGTTGTAGCCACTAATCAGTCACTTGAGGATACTGAGCTGTTAACTGATTATTAAGTAAAACTTAAAAACAGCGTTCCCTCATCTGGGCTGCGTTTCACTCTCCAGGGCACTTGACACCCCATATGCAAAGGGAATTTCTATCCTCTCAGAACATCCTAGAAGACAGGACTCTGACAGCAGCTTGCTCACTTGGGATGCAGCTTTGCAGTCACTCTCTAAAACATGATCTCTTGCTTAGTTCTTGGCTCTGTTTTTGAAAGTTATTCTTCAAAAGAAGTACGACATTCTAAATGTTATCATGTACTTTAGCTAGTTTAAGAATTTGGAACTGGATATTAAAACTTTTAAGAAATCCTTGTGCTTAAGAATTAAGGATGACTAAAAGGGTGACTTCAGTGTGCACAAATCCTGTAGTAGGACAACAAAGACTCTAGAACAATCTCCTCACCTTTACCTTTGAACCCACAATCCTTAACCACCAAATTTCAGCACTAGCCTAGCAACAAAGAGTCACCTAACTCATAACTAAGGTAGAATGTAAACTTCCAAGTATTTTCAGTATTTCATGAGGCATGCTGCAAACTTTTCAAGACCAAAACTTAATTTCTGTTCCTTGGGATTTAAATGGTATCTGCATCAACACCTTGCAAGCTTCCATGGAACATGAGTTTTCTTAGGATTAACTTTTCCCACTGGCCCAAGAGGATCTAAGCTAATAACTGTAGGCAGCTGAACAATCTTACGGATTACTTTAAGATTCTTGTTTGCTTTACAAAGCAAAATGGCAAGGTCCTAGATATTAGAATTAAATTAATTTTCTCTGCCTAAGAATAAACAATGCCTCTCCCCAAGTGTGAATAAACATTTAGACTAGTGGGTAATTCTGATGGCACTCACTTAATACCAGTGATTTATGCTAATTGCTTTTCCAAGATAATAGCATCTGTGGCTTCCTTCGCTACACACAAATCATATTCACTAGCACTTAAGATGGATTATTTGCGAGTTTGCAGTTATTTTCTGAACATTCTGTGAACTCAGAGATGTTCTGAATATGCTTGGCATGTTTTAATTTGTTTTTAATTTAATGTTCCCTCTCTTCAGAATCATTGCATGTATTTCATTTTATATTTTCCAATTATGTAGTTTCAAAAATCTCTATCATGAAGCCTAAGCAGTAAAGACATGATTTCATTGTTACATTATATAAAGGAAAATCTACCTGTCAGTTGTGTTTCTGAACTTGTGAATTTTTTTATCATTCTCCAAATTTGTTTAAAGACCCAAATAAACTGATCCAAAAAGAAAACAAAAAAATCAGAAAGTCAGTAAGTACTGAAAGATTCATGGCAGCACAACCCTGACAGGTCCTCTGAAGGACAGATAGATAGACCATGCAGAGAGAACTTGGGTATAGAGTTTATTTAGTAGGTATTGGAAAGGTTATAAGTGTAAGGGGATTATGGAGCAAAGAGTTAAAGATAGAAAGATGGGGGAGAGAGAGAGGAAAGGAGAGAGAAGGAAGGAAAGAGGAAGGGAAGGAAGGGAGAGGCAATGGTTATCTCTTCAGAGGACAGAGAGAGAGACAGAGAGAAGGCTCAAGAAAAAGAAAATTAGGACTTTACTCTCAAGATGGAAGTTTAGATCTCACAGGAAAAAAAATCAAGATGACTCAAAGTTCCATACACGTGTTATGTCATCTTTCCAAAGATCTCATGAAAGAAAAGCAAGAAGTCAGTGCTGGACCAGGATGCTTGGGGAACATGTGAACTGTTTATAAAGTCCTGAAAGTCTTAAGGCCTCCCATACTTTCTAGAATTTGGGTATTCCCTTAGGAAGAAGAACGAACAAGAATCAAAAGGCCTAGTGGAAACTGTCTACTGTGTATGTTCTTTCCAACACGGAGTAAGAAAAGAACAAAAAGTGTTTCGTAGGAAGGACATGCCTCTCTGGCCTCTGCTGACTACATGGAGAGATCTCTAGATGTGTGGCCATCTGTCTGAAGCACAGATCTTCTGGAGAAGTCTGTCCCATCTTCATTGATTCCTGTTACGATTCTCAAATTACCCTGTTCTTCTCAGGAACAAGGAGTAGTAGCCTCTCCAGTAAATAAAGTTACTCGCATCCCTCCCATTGAGCACTGAATAGTTGGTAAGAGTCTAAAAATCACTGGACCACTGAGGAGATTATTATTTTCTTTGTTACATGGCTCTCATATAAAATGTTTTATGTAAGCTACATCATTACCCTGTATAGCCCTTGGGGAAATTTTCTTTTTATATGGATAATGCCTTCTTGCAACTTAGATTTATATATNTATATAAACAGTGTACTGAAATGTACTCAATAAAAGGTTTTTTTTATAATATTACTCTTGCAAATGAAAATTAAGTGAAAAATGTTGAGCTTAATTATCTTCATTTTGTGAATCTTTACTGCATATGTACATGCCTCTATATGTGTGTCTGTGATGATATTTTGTTTGTGTTTTAACAAATAAAGCCTGCCTGAAGGTCAGAGTGCAGAGCTAGCCACTAGAGACCAGCGAATGGTAGCACTCCTTTAATACCAGGACTTGGGAGACAGACGCCAATGAATTTCTATGAATCCAAGGCCACCCTGTACTACACAAGACTGAATCTGTCTAAAGGGAAAGAAGACCTCACACAAAGGTGATCTCACCATTTGGAATCCCACACCTTTAATCCCAGAACTAGGGAGGTGGAGACAGGAGTGATATGGCTGGGCAGAGAGAGGAATATAAGACATGAGGAGTTAGGAGCTCAGTGCAGTCTGAGGCAGCAGTCTTCAGTCTAAGATGCAGTCTGAGGACAGGATCGCCTTTTTGGTCTGAGCATTGGTAGAGGTAAGAATGCTAGTGGCTGGCTACTCTGCTTCTCTAATTCTTCAGCCTTCACTCCCTGATAGCTGACTTCAAGTTTTTATTATTAAGAATAATTATAATTCATGCTCCGTGTGTCTGGTGGTATATATGTGCATGTGTTTACCAGCAGACACAGCTATGCATCTGGACTTTACTTCTGTTTGTGGAGGTCAGAGAATAAATGTGGGTATCTTTATTAGGAACACATTCCAGGTCCCTTGAATTACGGTTTCTCAATTACCTGAAGCTTTCCAGCTGAACCAAACTGTCTGGCTAATTATGCCAAGAATCCTTCTGCCCTTATTTTCCCAGAACAGGATTAAAAATCTGTGCCAAATGCCAATATTTTTTCCTGAGTGATTCTCAGGACTCTGTGCTTGCAAAATGAGCATTCTACCAACCAAGCCATCCTCATAGCCTTGTAAATCATTCTTGATCTAGAATTCTCTGGGAAATCACCTTTGATTCAGTTTCTCAATATGCTTCAGGCGCAAAAAGGGGAACCGACAAACTCTCTTACTCTTTTGGGTACCTAGCTCCTTACCATTTACAATGATGCAGAACATTTGGTGCCTCTAGTCTGTCTTCATCCACTGATTTTTATTTTGCTGAGCAGTAGCTGCGGTAGTGGTGCACGTTTTTAATCCCAGCACTCAGGAGGCAGGGACAGATAGATCTCTGTGAGTTCTAGGGCAGCCTGGTCTACAGAGCAAATTCCAGGACAGTCAAAGCTACACAGAGAAACCTTGTCTCTGAAAACATACACAAAAACTAAACAAAACAAAACAAAAAATCAAAACCAAAAACTGAGGACTACGGTGATCAAAGGAAAAACATGACAATCCTACCTAAATTCTTGGGGACAATGGAAAAAGGAACATTTCCTGACTTATTTTATTAAGTCTAGAGTGCCATGCCATTGAACCTACAGTTATAAAGATAAAAAAAAATAGAGATTGCTCTCCTTCGTGGATATCGACACACACAGAAAAATCCCTATTAGCATATTGCTCAATAAAAGCAACTACATATAAAAATATATTATCTACCAGTGTAATTCAACAGAAGATTGGCTTAACATTGGAAAATCAGCATATTAGCAGAATAGGTTCAAAGTGCTGGTGGCTGGGCAGCATTGCCATCTTTAGAAATGCTGTAGCGTGCACTGGGTCGTTTGTGTAGTTTTATGAGGCTGCGGCATGTGTATTGAGCTAATCGTGAACTTTATCTGGCTGCGGTTTGCTTTTGCTAACTTAACCATTTATTCCATGAGCAGTGTTATAGCTTGTCTGCCTGCTGGTTTGTAAAGCAGGCAAGCTGGTGTTTTCCTTTGGTTTCTAAGGGAACTTTAATTTCTCTCTATCATAACCTTATCTCTGAGAACTGCCGCCTTTCCCCGTGTTTCTGATTTCACCACACAAACAAAGATGCCTTCTAGTACCCCCATTTCAAACCGCTCTCTTATAACCTGAGCCATCTAGTTCTGACCTTTGTTGATTTTTTGGACACTTAAAGCTGATGTTCTTTTTCTCTCTGTTGTCTTATGTTTTACCGCACATCCCAAACCATGAAATTCCAAGTGAGTTATATTTTGAGTGGTAAGGAAGTTGGAAGCCCAATGAGACCAATGATACTGCTGAGCAGTTAGCAATGCCAACTTCAAGATCTGAGCTTTTAAAGAGAAAATAATGTGTCATGGATTGAATTTTACATTGCTAACAATGAAATGCATCTTAACTTATATATCATTTCTGAAAGGATCTTAGAGCTATGGAGGTAAAACTAATTCAAGTCAGTAAGAATCTATTGTAAGATGATTGGATTTAACAATCCTAAGAAGGGAGAAAGGGATTTTGAAGATAATCTAAAGAAAACTACACAGCAGCTCTAGGAAGAAGCCAAAGACTTCTATACAAACTACACAAAGATATAGAAAAAGAAGACAGACAGGAGAATATGTTACAAATGAAGTGTGTACAGGTTGGATAAATTGTGACAGAAGAGCTGAACAGAAACTGAGCTTCTCAACTAAGGAATTAATTTTCCTCTCCAGAGAAGTCTTTATGTAGCTTTTGTTAATATACTATTTTAATTGATTTTTTGAGAATTTTCCATATAGTATACAGTATATTTTGATCAGATTCAACCCGTACATCTCCCAGATCTACCCTCTACCCATCCTGATTTTGTGTCCTTTTATTTTTGTTGTTATATGAAGCCCACTAATTTCTGTTTATGATGGCCATGAACTCACCAGTGTCAGGGATAATGCTCTTCCTGGAAGATATAGGTCTTCAAATAAAAAGTCCAATGCTAGATAGATGACATGTTTTGGGGGTTGTTGGCCAGAGGTGTGTGGGAGACTCCCAAAACAAGAGACTACTGCAGCCATCAGGAATTGATAGTAAAACCAACATGGCACACTTTGGTCATGGGAAATGGGGAAATCAAATTGGTACTAACCAGGGAAGTTCCAGAAGGTACTCTATAGGTTTCTGGGGAGAAGGTGAGTATTCTTAGCCAGAGTGAACCCTATGAACTGCAATAATGATGACTGTGATGCAAGGTACAATCATGGATGCAATAGTAGCCAATCTTGTGGGGATGACTAATCACTCAGATTGGATAGAAGGTCCGGCTGCTACCTAGGAGTGAAAAAAAATCTGGAGGTTTTAAAAATATTTGTATGGTGCATTTCCCATGGACTATGAGTTAGAAAGGCATCTAAGGATGGATGTTAGTGTCAGGAACTAGGTGGTATTCCCAGGAACGAGGGCATACTGCTAGGATGGTAAGCCAGGAACCAGGCAGTGGTGGGAAAGTCTAGCAGGAGCAAGCCTGAGGAAGGGTCTGTGGTAACTGTAGAGTACAACCTTGTATCCTCCCTGGGAACAGAGAAGCCAAAATCTCAAGGAAGCTATCTGTAATGAGTGTAGAAAGAATTTTCAATAACTCATACAGTGATGTATTAAAATAATTGAAGAGTCAATAAAACAACTAGTTCCTTTCAGATGTTGCAAACTACAGATCAGAGAGAGGGTGGCAGGCACAGAAGAAACTAAAGGGTTTTCAGATCCTTTAGGAGATTCAGGATTAGAGGCCACATGCTTAATGATTAACTTTTATCATAAGTAGAATTATTCTGTTGTAAAGATGATAAATAAAGAGCCAAAGTTTGTAGCTTATTTCATCTGTCCAGGAGAGGAAGCCAAAAAACAGAAAAGCAAATCTATAACAAATTTTCTTCTGTTCTGTCAGCCACTTCCCAAATAATGACATAGAGACTTATTAATTATGAAAGCTCAGCCTGTAGCTTAGACTTGTTCGTCACTAGCTCTTATGACTTAAATTAAGCCATTTATGTTAATCTATGTTCTATCATGTGGTGGTACCTCTCTTCCAACTTGCACCTCCTCTTTCCTCTCGTGTCTCCTGGCTTCAGTGTGCCTGGAAGGCGCAGCCCACACACAATATGGGTCGTTCTGCCTGCATCAGATCAAGGCGATCAGATCGGTTGTTCAGGTGAACATCTTTACTCAGGTGTTTCTAATTTATGACATGTAAACATTGACATCAACCAAAATAAACATCAAAGATCCTGCCTTAGCCTTGTGAGTTATGGAGACTTCATCTCTGGGCACTCTGAATGACTTAACACAGTTCAACCATGGACCACTCTCATCTCATAAGCTGTTTTGACTGCTCATTTTACCCCGGGAACAGCTCTGTCCACCTTGCAAGCTTTAAGAGATTTCTGGGCGTTGTAAATATGATTTACTTCCTGAGTATCATGATCCTTTGGTCAGACAAAATATTCATTTAGAATGAAACAGCTACATAAGCACAAGTCATTTGTAAATTCACACCTCCAGGAGACCTCAATTCACACCTCCAGGGAACCTCTACCAAAACTGCTTGAAAATAATATGTAATTTGTGGAACAGAATGTTGACATTCAATTCAAATGAAAGAAGTAAATCACTGTGATAATTAGATTATTGATATTCCCGAAAGAGAACTGTTAGAGAAGATGTTTTGGTAGATTATTCAATAATCCCCCTACACCGATATTCTGTAACAATGTATGAAACCTGCAAATACGGATTTATGTGGCAGACTTTACAAGTATGATTAAGTGCATTGAGATGACGTCCTGGCCTATGTTTACCAGCTTTGGTTCCGAATGTAAAGGGGAATCCTTTTAAAAGAGGATAGAACAGTGAAGTTGAATGAACCCAGCAGGGTAAAGATTATAGGGGTTTCGCCAGGAGTCAAAGGATTCCATCAGTTCCCCAGATCTTCCAGAGGAAGGATAGCTTTTAGCATAGCTCAAAGCCTAGAAGTAATACAATGTAATGATTTAGGACCTTTGGACTCCAAAACTGTGAGTGAACATACATGTATTTTTTTAAACTCATGACCATTCATTACAAGCGTGTGTAGGCGGTAGATGGTTATTACAAGGGACAGCTTTGCCGTAGTTATCTTTGTTCGTTTCTGAGACAGCTTTTCTCTTTGCATTTTGCACAAAATCATCTTGAACTTGTGGTCTTCCTGCCTCTGTACCCTGAGCACTGTGATCTTCTGCTCTAGCATTATACAAAATCGCTTTGATCTTCCCTTGAATGTACGTTGTCACCCTTGCCAGGTAAAGACAAGTTGACTCCATCATTCAAGAAGCACAGCTGTGGTAAGGGAAATGCTTTTCAGACCTGTGACAGGATACCAGTTGCCTGAGTGCAGCTGTACTTCTCTACTAAGGTGACAGCATCTAGGACAGCCAGACTGAATGGAAGAGTTGCTTCATATGCTTTCTGATGGTTTGCGGTTATTATCCATGAACCATCCCATATTTTACACATACTATAATGGGATATTTCTAAGTAGTGGCAGGAATTACGACTCTTTCAAAGCTTCGGATCTTTTTCCCTGGCCACTTGGTATGTGATATTATAAATATTATTACAAATAAAGATTTGAATATCCTTGTTAGCAGTAGGTATTTTTATGGGTTGAACATGTAATTTTCTGTCAATACAAGGGCCTGTAAAAGCATACAATGAAGGATGCGTGGGCTGGAGACATGGTTCTTAAATAGGTATGATGTGCATGCTAAATCAGAAAAAGGGAGCTCTGTTGCTTTAAAACACACATGAGGATGATCTGGGCTTGGAGCTGTCATCACCGCTGAGTCCTCCCAGCCACTAGACCAGCATGCCAGAGATCCAGAGTCACCAGAGGGAAGAGGCTCCCCTAACAGTATCGCCTAAGCCACACAAACTGCTCACCACTTAAGTCAGATTGCTTTCTGTTCTTAGACTTATTTGAACTGATCATCAGTTGGAATGGAAGAAACCTGGAATGATTAAGGAGTATTATATATTTTATGCAAAGGATGAAAGCAAGCTCAAAATATTTCATTCCTTGTTTAAAATCTGACAGGTTATATAGGAAATTAGAATACTATCATAAATAGATTGCTCAAGTAACTTAATCTTCCTATAACTGCATTTAAAAATTTGTGTGTATGTGTGTGTGTGTGTGTGTGTAGGTCTGTACACAACACCAAGGTGTTCAGAAGAGAGCATCTGAGCCCCTGAAGCTGTAGTTACCTACTTGAATACTGGAAACTAAAGTTGAGTCCTTTGTTAAGATTGGTACCTACATGTAATGACTGAGTCACCTCCCCAGTCCCCGTGCTTAGAAGTTTCAACGTGTACAGAGTAAAACTTACCCTTTTGCAGACCAGTCATTCTGTGAGTCTTGTCAAATGAGTTCTGTTGTTCTTCATGTAACTCTTGTTCTATCAGACCCTCTCCTTTAACCTAAATCCTGACAACTGACCTGTTTTCTGCTCCCAGACTTCTGCTTTATCTAGAATGTCATATAAATGAACCAAGCCAGTCTCTTTCACTTTGTGTAATGCATTTGGTAAGGAGAAAGGACCAGATGTGCCTTCACAGTTATCCCAGGGCAAAGAGTTAACTCTGCTTCCAGAATTGGAATAGAATAAACTATAGCCCAAAGAAATTATAGGGAGAAAATATGATGAGAACACAGGCCAGATGGAGAGCTTTGCTGTTGACTCAGTTTCAATGGATGAGCAAGAGTGCTGTAGAACCTGGTATATATTACCCAGAGCAGCAAATTTACCTCTAGAAAGTAACATAGGAAATCCATTTTTAAATATGATAAACAATGTAGAAATCTAATCTTGGCTTGCCAAAAGCTAATTTCTGAATTTAACTCATAAAAAGCTATCTTGTTTCTATTGGGAAAAAAAATGCTGAGGCTGGGGTGGAAGCATATTTCATCAACTCCTTATATAAGCACTTTCCAGAAAATTATAGTCTTGAAACATTAGGTATTAAAATTAATTAATTTCAAGAGACATATGGGGAAAATAAAAAAGATAAAGGAAAATACAAAGACCCTATATTCCTTTAGAAAAGAAATCAGAGGAGTGTTCTTTCTACTACCTGGATTCTTGGAACGAACAAATTAAAAGATGTTTTGCTATATGAAAAGCTACTTTTTTTTTTTACAAGAGAAGAATGCTCATAAATGAAACAACATTTTCAGGAATGTGATAGAAATGAGATTTTTCTTAAGATGTATTTAAATTATGTGTGTATAATGTTGAACTGTGCCTTGATTTAGTTAAAATTCTCAGTTAACCAATCTTAATAATCATGAAAATTTAATTTCTAGCCCCACTCCCTCAACATTTCCAAATGCCACTCCAAAACTGTAGCCTCCTGTTCTTCATTCCAAGATTCTAACTTGTTAAGTCTTCATAGTGGACAGCGGAATGCATTGCATCTTTTCAAATTCCCAGGTTGCTCCTGAGAGGCAGCCAGGTTGACAGCCTCTTCTGTGGAACCCAAACTCACTGAAAGCCTTGATTATCTAAAACCTGCAACAATACCAACAGGAATCAGCTGAAAGTCACATGCCCAAAGCAAAATATTAAACTGGAAGTAACCTAACACGTAGGGTAGAGAAATAGAGCCAGGGCTTACAAAAGAAAATAAAAACATAGAATGAAGTAAGCTTCATGAATTAGGAAAGGTGATCAGAATGTTGGAGGAAGAAATCGCTTAAAAGAACTCAACAAAAAGGCAAAGAAAGCTCAAGGGACAGAACGTGGGCTCAGTTTTGCTCTGGACTCTGAAAAGATTTTATCTGTTTCAGGCTCTTTGCCTTTAGATTTGTGGATTTATGCAAATTCCTCCACGAAGTTCAGCACAGTCAAGATTAAGCAGACTGTTTTTCTGGGTATCTAGTGTTCAGCTGCAGGCCAAGCAATCTCAGTGTTTCTAGGGTACAACTGACTATTCTTGGTATAGTTTTGCATTGTTTTCTTAGAGTGTTTTTTTTTAAAAAAACATAGTTATTGTTATTCTTCTGTATACGTTCCTGGGTAAATTAATGTTCATCACATACATGCAGGTGCCTATGGAGTTGAGAGAGGACATCAGATACCTAGATCTAGAGTTGTAGTTAATAATAAGATGGCTGATAATGGTGCAGGAAGCATTCTTAACCTCTGAGCCATATCTCTAGCCCATGGAGTTTTTGTACCACTGAGCTATTTCAAGTCTAAACTTTTACTTACCCAGGAGTAATTGCTCCATGACACCAAGCTCATAATGAAAACTTTCAAAAACAAAAAAAAAATAAGAAACAAATATAAACTTCAGGTAAATTAAAAAGACAGTTACTTTTTGGGTAACAGTAAGACATTTATTTCTTTATAATTTGTATTCATTCATAAAAAGGACAAACCACAGTCCTATACTACTCCATTGAAAAAAAATGATAAAAAATAACTAAAAAAATCAATTTGTTATTTATCAGTATCAAATAAAACTACTATTCCCTTTCCTGTAATACAAAGAAACCACAGATGTGTCTACAGCTATATAAAGTTTAATTAAGAATCTTGCGTTTTAAAGCATATGATACACTTATTAGCTTGACAACTGTTTAAAACTGATGGTCCCAGTCACTTCTGTACAATTATAGGAGAAAATTAAAAGCAGAAGTCATTAGTGCATGAGAGAGTTGAGTCTATCTGCCACATATTGAAAACTAAACAACCTTCTGTTTTCTTACCTTTCAGAACCATTTCATGCAAAATCTAGCCAGTTTTGGTCTGTATTACCATATATTAGAAAATAAAAGGCAGGCATGCATTTGGCAAAAGATGTAGTCGTTACTGATGATATAAAATGCCCAACATGGGTTATTTCACAAGAGGAAAACCCCAAATGAAACAAGGAAAGCACAACATTTTTACAGAAAGCTAACAGAGTTTTCATCTCCCCAAAGTATGAAGTCATTTTCTTCTTTTTCAAACCTTTAAATATTTTACGAAATCTGTCGGTGATTGGTTGAATAGTTCTGCTGGGAAGGCATTTGTCTTACTGATTTTAAAAAGCTTCATTTGTATAACAAAGTGTTAAGTGTAAATCAATGAAATATTTATTGATATCTTCATAATGAGGACTTTAAACATTTACACATATAGTACAAAATTATACAAATTAAAGATAGGGGTAACATAATAATAGATCTATTTTTGCTTCCTGTAAATATTCTTTATGGACCTATAGGGTATCCTTTCTAAAAAGATAAACTCTGTCTCTAATTAGCCAGCAAGATTGTGCTAATAAAATATGATTAGACCTCTCAAGGAACCAAGCATTGCACTATTCCAGGAGCCAGCTAATTCTTTATTACCCGAGTTCTTTCACACCCACACTCAGACACATCTTCGTGCACACCATGGACAATGAGGAAACACAGGTTTCCCTTCCACACCTCACAAATTCCTGCACATGAACACTTGGGAGACATCCCTGGATAGTACACTGTCTACCTCTCCTGCCTCCCAACTTTGCATATTCTTTATAGGACCACTAGCAACATTCTGATTTGGTATTTTTAGGCAGTTTTTAGTATTGCATTGAAATGGGAAATGAGCTTTAAATTTCTTTAAATGGAATTCTGTAGCTTTTTGACCAGCATACGATTTCTTGATTCTACACCTTCTATAGCGAGCTTATACTTAGGCATGAAGCACAAAACCAGAGCAATGAAGACATTCAGAGCTTCTGACACTGTACTGTCACATACTACTAACTGTATACGGATGGTCACATTGTAGTAAAAATGGAAGCACACTACTACCCCAAACCTGTCATTCCACATGTGAATGAATGCAACAGTAGCCGGCGCTCCAGATTAGCTGCAAGCTCTGTGGTTTGACATCGGTGAGAGGAAAAGCGCAAAACAACTTCAGGTTAGAATACAAAAGTAAAAAATCCTCACATGGCATGTGAACTACAGCGTTAGAAAACGAACTGAAGGGCTTTACAGATTCTGAAAAGCAAATATGTAGAAAATTACTTTAAAAATAAGAATACTGATAGCAAGTTCTATAATTTGGTTTTCATAGTCAAAAACTTTCAACTCATTCAGTAAAGTGATTTGGTAATAGTGTTTATGTCAAAACCTTTTCATCCTATTTTTGTTTTAATTTTATGGAAAATGCAAAATATGATGAATGGCTGGGGTCTTTCAAAAATACACAGTACCCCAAACAGATAGGCTAATATAAGAGACTGCGTTACTCTTACAGGTACCACATACAATCAACATTTCAACCTCTATTAAGTTTCACAACTTGTCATTACATGTAAAGCACCCATGTATGGTGATTTTACTTTCATTCTACAGCCTATGGCATTGAATTGAACACTGTAACTTGTCCATTGAATTAAATCATGCAACTTTCATAGAATCAGGTTAAATGGTTTATAAGGCATATTGGAACGAGTTAAAAATCATTTTGCTTCTATTGAAAAGTTATTCTTTTGGATGAAATGGTTCCTGAATGCCTCAGTCATAATGTATTGGAAATCAGTTGAATTGCTTGTTAGAGTTTAATTTATTTGGTTTAGGATGGAGCCACAGGGATTAGAAGGAATTACAGTCATCCCAGGATGAAGGGCGTCCTCTGAGCTGGGCTGGGAACAGCAGATGTCACAACATTCAGAATTCCAAGTAGACAAGGAAGCCAAGGGAGGGCAGTAGCAAGCTGAGGAGACTTGAAGACAGCATGGTCACACCTGCAAACAAACCAAAGCACACTTGTCATTTCACTTGACACTCACTCCTGCTCACCCAGTCTCTTTGGAGAAGGCGGGATTGCATTGCCCTGAAAATCAAATGTTCCTTTATGGCAAAATAAATTTTTCTTATGCTTAATGATGAGAGAAATAAAAACATTTTATTAAAGATTTTGTGTGTAAGATCATGTGCATGATCTCTACATTAAATTTAATTGAATGTTAAGTTAAATCATTAAAATAATAACACTGGAATACTAATGTTGTCCAGGATCCAGAAGTCTCAAACTTCCATGAAGAGGTAAATGATCAAGAAGTGCCATAAATAAATGAAAATCAAATGCCATATGTGAGGGTATAGATATCATCTATGCCATTTCAAAGTACTTTCTGTATTCTTGCAAGCTTTAATTTTCTACTTTTCTGCATATTAAGCCACACCCACATGATTCTTTATTCAATTATACAGGACCCCAACATGACGTCAACAGAGGTAAGGCGGTTTTAAACAATTTTTACCAGGTCTTATTGGCAGACTTGAGAGTAGCACCTAGGAAGCTCACCCATCTGCCAGGTCATTCAGGAGCCTGAGAAATTGCCCTCTGGGTTCCCAGAGTAAACCTGGAAAGCACATGGTACAGTTGGAAGGGCAGCTTTCAGCACATCAGAGACTGGAAAGGGGGTGTGGAATCTGATCACACGACAGACTTTTTCTCTGAGGGAGCAAACTATTTTTTTCTGGGGCTGGCCCAAAAGGAAAAACACACACACACACACACACACACACACACACACGCACACACACACACACACACCTTCAACATATCAGGGTCTCTCATCTTTGTTTGTTCCCTTACATCTTTCCTGATGGTTTCCTTCTATATCTCTTTATTTTTTTCCCTTGCAGATTATATCTCAGCAAAATCTTTCAAGTAATATAAAAATTACAATGTGGTTACATTCTATTTCTTAACTGAATGATTACAATGAATACAAGTGAAAACCAGCATGCTCCCCATTTCTCTTACCTGGTTAAATATTTTATGTGTTCCATGTGAAAAAAAATAGTTCCAAAGACCCACATACATTTATGTCTAAGCAACTTATAGATTAACAAAGTATAAGCAAGCAAGGTATTTTTCTTAGCCAGTTATTCAATTGGCAGGGTGTATTATGCAGTTACAAAGGATCAATCATTTTATTACTTATCTCAAAAGGTAATCTTATAAAAATCTTAAAAGAATCACAAATCTAAGCATTTTATATAAAAACATTTATTCATTTCTACTTTAAATCCTCAGGGTGCATACTGATTCATCAACAGTTTTTTTTATTAAATTATATCAGGAAGCTGAGGACAAAATGGGTACGAGGAATTATCATCACCTTTGATCACCAACCCATCTTCAGCAAGAAAGGTAAATGAGCCAGGAAGAGTCAGGCTGCCATTGTCATTCTTCCCTGACCTCCACAAGTACCTTGCTCAACTATCAAAAGTGTGCCTTTCTAAACCTTAAATCGTTTCCTCAAATTTTCTACATCAAAGCCATTAACAAAAACATTTTATCCTAACTTTACTAACAATCCACTTCTCTAAATTCTTTCTAAGAGTGGTGGTTGAATCATTAATCTGCCCTAGCAGACTGCCCTAGCAGAAATGTCCATTCCTATTACTGTAAATACCAGTGTCCTTGCTGGTGAGGGGCTAGAAACACCTGAGAGTTTTCATACAACCCATAGATTGTGAGGGTTGTGGTAACTGTGAGGTTGTCTACAATAACCACGACTCGGCGGATGAAAAATAGGGAAGGAGACTAGCAAGGGTGGTAGCTGCACTTAAGAAACAGACTAAAGGAGACCAAGAAAAAGTGGGCCTGGGGATAAGGCGAAGGATCAATATGCTTGCTATAAGCAAGAGGGTACATTGGAAGAATGGATGCCCAAACCAGAAGGAAAAGAAGAAAATTCCTTCAGTCCTCCAGTTAAGGGAGACAAGACAGGGTCAGGGCTTTATCATATTTTGCCTGCAGGAGAAAAGGGTCACAGCAAAGGTAGGGCACAAATCCATTAAGTTCCTAGCAGACACAAGACTAGCCCACTCTATTCTGATGTAGTCTCTTGGTCCAGTCACCTCCCAGAAGATGGCAGATCAAGAAGCACCTGCAGAGGCTGTCTATTTTCTCTGAATGACATCTCAGACTATAGACCTGGGACAGAGTAGTGTGATTCACTCTGTATTAAAGCTAATTGTCCCTACTCCATGATTGAAAAAGGACCTGCTAAGAAAATGGAAGGCCACCATGTCTTTCGGAGAAGAGGGGTCTAATTTGCCTTGAACAAAGGTCAAACCTTGGCCACATTCTAGTGACCAGCTCTCTGTTGGAGGGATCTTCAACAAATGGTCTGGGAAAACTGGATGTCCACTTGCAGAAAAATGAAATTAGATCTGTATATGTCACCTTGTAGAAATACAAACTCCAAGTGGATCAAAGACCTAAATGTGAAACCAAAATACTGAATCCTCTGGAAGGAATCATAGGCAGTACCTATAGGATATAGATGTAGAACTTTCTGAAGAGGACTGCAGTTGAACAAGCACTAAGGTCAATAATTGACTTTATAAAGCGGAATAATTTCTGCACAGCTAGCAAAGCAATTAGTTGGGCCAATATAAAGTCCACAGAATTGGAATCTTTGCCAGCTATACATTTGACAGAGGTTAATAACCAGAATATATATAAAACAAAAAAAAAACCCAAAGTCAGGAAAAACAGGACTTGGGACCTGAACTGATAGTTTTCATAAGAAGGGGAAAATGCCTAAGAAATACCTAAAATAAGTTTACCATTCCTTAGCAATTAGGAAAATGCAAATCAAAACTACTTTGGGATTCCAGGATATCCCAGCTGGAATGGCAAAGATCAACAGAACAGCAGACAATAACAGCAAATTCTGGAGGAGATGGTCCAGGCACTCTGGAATCAGTGTGGATAATTCTCAGAAAACTAAGAATAAATCTGGCATATAACCCAGCTATACCACTCCTTGACATACACCCAAGGATGTGACATCCTGTTCCATAGGAACAAGTTCAGCCATGTTTATTGCTGTGCTATTCACAACAGTTAAGAGATAGAAACAACCTAAATGTTCTACAGCTGGAAAATGGATAATAAAAATGTCATATATACATATCATGAAATAATAATTAGCTATAAATAAAAAATGAAATTGTGCAATTTTCAGGTAAATTGATAGAACTAGGTAAAATCTTATTGATGAGGTAACCCAGATACAGAAAGACAAAAGTCTCCTCTATTCTCTCATTTGAGGCTCCTAGATCTCAATGTTCAGATGTGGATATGTATTCTGTAGTAATTGTAGAAACCAATAGAGTAAAACAGGATCATTTTCAGAGAGGGTTGGATATGGGAGCAACAGAGAGGGGAATTGCAGGGCACAAGTAATCTGATGTGAGGAGGATGGGAAAATGAGGGTCTCTAATTGGTGAGGAGGGAGATAGAGAGGAAGAATGGAGAAGTGCAAAATAAATGTAAGTATGTCTGGAAACCTCACAAGGAATCATACTATGAACCATAGTACACATATACCATAGGTTGGTATATAAATATACATGTATAGTTAAAGGTTTTACAGCTAAAGCTGAGTCAGGAAGCCTCTCTTAGATGAGAGTGCTTGCTTGCCTTTAGCAAGCAGAGCAGACCCAAGAAATTGCTGTTACCAAGAAACATGCTTTACTCTATTCTTTCCCAAGTTTTCTCAGGCTTTCGCCCCACATTGGGTGCCATTGTGTAACAGGAGGGGCTGCTTGTTGGGGTTTCTATCCTGCCCGGTACCCCACAGCTAGCAAGGTCCCAAAGAAAATCACACAGAGGTCTCCATAAGATTATAAACTGATTGACCCATTAGCTCAGGCTACTTATTAGCTCTTGTAGCTTA
>LOEQ01000611.1:355167-369115 GCA_001685075.1 Bramus lutescens | reverse complement strand
TATATTAACCCATTATTCTTATCTTTGTTAGCCACATGGCTTGGTACCTTTTTCAGCAGGGCAGATCACATCCTGCTTCCTCCGTGATCTGGGCACGAATGGGGAAAAATGGGCTTCCTCCTTCCCAGCATTCTCCTTTTCTCATTGCCCTGCCTCTCCTTCCTGTCTGGTTGACCTGCCTATACTTCCTGCCTGGCCAATCAGCATTTATTTAAAATATGATTGACAGAATACAGACAATTCTCCTGGACCATAGTTTAAATTAAATTCTCCCATCTGAGCTGACAATGTTTCCCCCCAAGAGCCTATGAACATCTTACTAAAACCTCAACATCAGGCATGAGCATTCTACTTTTGAGTTTTTAATCTGTTTTATCCAAGAGACTCCCAAAATATTATCAACTATAGTAATTTCCCTTGGTTGTCACTTAGAGATGGAAGGCAAGTCCCTGTAGCTGAACACACCATGAACTTCAAACACAGGACCCAGAGGCCCCTGAGCTGGAACTGACCTGAATCTCTGCACCCTGAGGGCTAGCTTTCATAGTACCAGGTGGCACCATGCAAGATTTCAAAAAGAAGGAAGCAGCCAACAGTCCTACATAGCTATTATGCTCATGAACCACATCAATGACCAACTAGCATGGAATCGTAATCCTATGGATCCATTAGTGGCACACATAATTTTAGTAAGCAATAGTTGCTTACTTGAGGAAACGAGAGGGAACTCACACCTGGTACTTGAAACCTAGCTAACTATTCAGAACTAGTGAATTCATGAATCCTGGAGAACTTCAACCGCCACTTTATTAAAACAGCATAATCCATAACTCCATTCTAAATATTTGTTTTCACACATGCAGATAAGTACTGTCCTCATCTTTCTTCAAGGAAACGTCTCTTTGTAACAGATGGAGACTGATACAGGAAACGACAACCAGTGAAACTTGTGGAGCTGAGTCCCAATGGATACATCTATCATGGAGCTTTCATACCCAAGGCTTAGGGATCAGTGTATAAAACAGAATGGAATTGAGAGCCAGAGGATCAGGGATTTTACCATGAAACCGTGTCTTCTGATAATGGCAGAAGTGATACCTAAAAAACATGAGCAGAATAAGGACAACAACAGACATGCTAATGTAGATGGAGGAAAGCCCACTAGCCCTCAGCCTTCAAAAGAACAAGCAACTAAGGAGTGTTCAGAGAAGGAGAAGTAGTCTTCCTCAGTGTGGAGCACATTAAAGGGTTATATAATACCTAATGATCAGCCCTGAAAACACACAACAGAAAGTGCTATACAGACTGAGCAGGCTGTGGTTATGCATTTGGGAATACAGACAGAAACAGACACACACACACACACACACACACACACACACACACACACCACACATAAGTAAGAAACAATAATTAATGAAAAAGAGAGCATGGATTTGAAAGAGAACAATGAGGGTAATACAGAAGGATTTAGGGAGGAAAGGAAAGTAGAAATGGATGTAATTACATTATAATATCAAAAATAAAGGACATTTTCAAAAAGTAGTCAGTAAGGGCCAAAACTTGAGAACAGAATATCATAGGCACCTGGGTCGTTAACAGCTACTCAAGAGCACCCACAATGCAGATGTTAACAACTGCTGTCAATAACTATGACAATTGTGATGATGGCTAGGGGATCTCAGACATGATATCTTATAGCACAGAATAGATTTTGGAAGTCCTTACAGAGTGGGACTGAGAAGGTATATTCCTTCTTTACCTCTCTCTCTCTCTCTCTCTCTGTCTCTCTCTCTCTCTCGCTCTCTCTCTTTCTATTTCACACACACACTCACACACACTTATAATATGTCAACCTGACAGTCCAGAGTGGTAGATATTTTGTGTGTGTGATAAGCCATTATTTCAGGTTTTTGCAATAAGAAATGAAGAACTAAGCATACAACGCATACATCAGCAGTAAGTTAAAGGAACTGACAATTTAATCTTATATTCTACTTCCTTGATAATATATTAAACAAAAATATCGTTCAAGCTAGTATGAATTTCTTAAAACCAAGTCAGGACAAATGACTTAGCAAAAGATGGCCAGAAGAGAGAAGGACCCTTATTATTGCTCAGCACTAAAGGCACGTTCTTACCACCCGAGGACACTGCACTGTGCCCTTACTGTGTCAAGGCAAGGGTACAGCAGGGGAACAAGCCAAGTGGAGAAACACAGCTCCTACCCATGCTGTTTGAAAGAGGTTTTTGCATTCTTGGGTGGTTTTTAAATCTTTTGTTTTTCTGCATATTTTAAAAAATATGCCATACCCCACATGTTATTTTATTCTGATAAGATGACCAATAACAAACCTCAATTAAACATAAAAACATTCAGTTTTCCATGTCTTACCTAATTTAAATGATCTATTCTGAAGCCCTATCCGAGGGTGACCGTGGGGCCACTCCAATGCTCTGTCTACTAACCACAATTACATCAGCAATGGGTATGCATCGATATGTTTGTCTGAATATGTGGCTTGGCACGGTCCTAACTGTGTCTGCAAAAAGCAGTTTAGTGAATCAGGGTTGCCATTTTGAAGTTTTGGTGTTAGGATGCAAACCAGACACAATTTCATAATCTGTGGTTTTTGACTTCAGGACATTTGATTTATGTAAAATAAACTCTTTGTGTTTATGTGTTATATTTAATGCCTCTAATGGCTCAAGTTTATGTAATTGTGGTCTGCATCTTCAGTTCTCCTTACATTCCAAACAGAAATTAAAGACCTAATTGAATTACCATTTAGTCGCTATAAATGTGAGATATATAAAATATTTTCTTGAAAGATTTTCAGTAAATGTTAGGTTTATACTCAACAAACCTTTTGTCATAGTACTATTCTCCTGACTCTAGCTCTTACATTGTATTTACGGACTATAGACTTTGCTTTGCATTGGTCTCCTGAATGTTAAACGTGAAGGAATCATCAGTCTTGTGAAACATCTTTCCATATCAGAATAAACGTAAAACCAAATTAAAGTACCTTGTTTAACCTGGACTTTCTTGTCCCTCTTTCAACTTAACTCCTGGACATATTCGTTTCTTCAAAAAGAATTATGATCAACCAAGTGTGTGCAAGTGTGTTTTGTGTTACCTCTCATTTGAGGCTTCTTGCTTTCAGTCTCTGATACGAATACAAACCTTATAATGACTGCAGAAACAAAGTAAAACAGGACCATTTCCAGACATGGGGTGAATGGGGAGGCAATCCAGAGAGAGATTGCAGGGTACAAGTGATCAGATAGGGGAAATGGCATAAAAAGAGGGTTTCTAGTTAGTCCAGAAGAGGAAGATAAACTCTGAAGAAGGAGGGACTTGGGTAAAGAGAGCAGTCATGTATAGAGACAGGGAGCAGAGGTTTCTACTGAGTTCCTTTGTTTAAAAGCAGAGCAGTCTTTCCTACAGGTAGAGAAATTTTCTGTGTTTATAAAAGCATTTTTCAGAACTACTTATGATGAGAGAAGACGATCTTAAGGGGTGGAACATAGTATAACATAGTATAACATAGTATAACATAGTATAACATAGTGTAACATAGTATAACATAGTATAACATATAACATAGGCCACAGAAAGGCCAAAGGGAAAGAATAGGGAAGGGTTAAGTAGGGAGAAAAGGGCAGAGGAGAGGTAGGAGTAGGGATAGCTAAGGGTATTTGGGAAAGCCATATGGAAACCGCAGAGGTGTGTGTGTGTGTGTGTGTGTGTGTGTGTGTGTGTGTCCAGTTTAAATAAAACTACATCACACAGGGCATGATGCTCCTCTCAGAATTCATAAATTGCCAACAAAAAAAAGAGCAGTGCCAGGTGTAAGTTACCTCCTCTTGAGCTGTTTTTTGTCTTGGGGTCCTAGAAACCCACAAAACAATACAGACTATTGCCATTGCTTTTGTTTAGCCCCTCCCCGCAGAACTTGATGGTGAGAATCTATTGCTGAGGATACCACATACTTGGATCACAGGATTTGGAGAAATCAAGCTCTTACTGATGGGAAAGCTTCTCACCTACTGTTTAGCTTTCCTAGTACTAGACGGTGCTATTATGCCTGTTTGGAGTGAAAAGTCATCAGCAGTCAGACCCAGTTATGAGTCTAGAGAGCTACAGTAATAATCAACCTGGCAAGATATTTTCATTGATATAATAGTAGCAAAACTGTGATGGGATAACCAAGAACTTTCTTATTTAATTTAAGACCCAGTCCGTCGGTAGAAAAGGGATCTGGTACTGTAGATCTGATCAAGAACCCATAGTTAGGAAGCTCATAGACAATATGTGTGAACTTACAAATACTATTTTGCTAAATGGATATAGATTCAATTGCTCTCTAAATATGCATTCCTATAGCCATAGATTAGTGAAACTCACAGAGTTGACATATTAGGGAAGCTTATTTGTGCAGTGGACAGCAACTAACACTAAAACTGCAGTTTTGACAACTAAAGTACAGAGAATAAACATCTGTGGAGTACTCAGCTGTAATAAGGACAGCTATATTACGCATGTCCCTGTAAGGTAAAGAAAACATCACAGAGGGGCATGGGAAGATTGGAAGAGCCAGAGGATGGGAGGAATGGGATAAAGACAGTGTTTTCTGGGCACAACAGAACACTTATGAAATCACAGTAGCTGTGGATTCCTGCCTAAGATATACACAAGATCAAGAAAGTCAACATTCCAGCATGGGTCAGGGAAAAGTCAATGACCCTCTTCTCCCAGCTGAGGAGCTAATGACAGCTGTTAGTTGCTAAGACAAGAAGGGTCTTATCTCTAGTAGACCAATCACGCTCTAGTGGATGATCCCACACCTACAGTGCAAATCGAATTCAGTGGGCTTTAAAATTATAAAATACATGAATTTGGAAGCAGGCTGTCAGATAGGTGGTGGATCCCAGAGAAATCAGTACAAGGAGTAAGGACAATGAATAGGAACAAAATAATACTGTATTCATACTTGGAATTCTTAGAAATATTATATATATTCCCCTTTCTGATGTTTAAATTGATTACAAACATCCAACTGCAGCTACTATGTCCATTTGACTGACAAAACTGTAGTGGCATTTTATTTGTATTTTGATGAATAGAATTTGTCTGAGGATCAGAAAAGTAAAACAGCCACACTGGCCAATCTTACAGACCAGGCAGCAATGACACACACCTTTAATCCTGGTAGCCACACTAGCTTGCCATAGAAACCAGGTGGTAATGGTGCATGCCCTTAATCTCAGAACTAGAGAGGAATATAAGACAGGAGGAGACAGCTCTCAGACACAGTCTCATTCTGAGATTTCTGGAGGCAGGATCACCAATATCTGGACTAAGGTTGAGGTAAAAGCCAGTGGCTGACTGCTTTGCATTTCAGATCTTCAGGTTGAACCCCAATTTCAGTCTTTGAGTTTTTATTAATCATGCTTCACAAAACCACCATACTTAGAAGTTCTTTTTTAGGGTATCTTTTCTTGTTTCCATTTGTTAGCACCTAGACTATGGACAGTTTCTATATAGAGCTGCATATAGACAAAGTATAATTTCAAATGCTTGAACTACTCTGAGTCTCATACATAGAATGCTCAAGTTGAACCACGCTCTCCAAGTCATATTGTGTTCTGATTACAAAACATAGGTGGGAGAGAAAGCCTTGAAGGAGGGGTATGGGAGAGCTGGCCTAAGGAAGAAGACTACTGAAGGAAACCCATGGAAATTGAGTAAAACTTGTGGTGTTTCTCTTTCTTAAGTCTCTCCAGTGTATAATCCTCCTAACCCTTAAAGAATAGTGGCTAGGAAGAAGCCTACCCTCTCCATGAATAGTTTTACCTTTTATAAGGTACTGCAAGTGTGTTTTGGCAAAGTATTATGTGGTGGCTCAAAGTAAGGGGCTTGGAAAGCAGGCAACAAGAAACAGCCTTGCCTTTGCCTTTTCGTGGTTGCTTCATTTTTTTTAATACCCCAGTTCCTTCCACTGTTAAACAGACTAAGTTCATCTCATCTATTTATTATGAGAATTGAGAATATGTTTATCAAAGATAGGCATATACATGCACACATGTATATCTTTATATATGTATGCATGTATGTACATGAACATATATAGCATAATTTATCTTAATAAGGTATCACGATATGTAGAAGTTCATTACTAAACTGGGTGGAAAAGGGAATTCGATATTCAAAGAAAGGCCTCAAGGCAGCAGATTGCCATCTTTTGCTTTCTCTAGGTAATCCTGGCAGCTGAGTTACAACCCATTCCAACTCGTCATCCCAGGGAATATATGGAATTCCACTTACTGCAATTGGTAAACAGTTGTCTCATTAAAGTCCTTCAGAAAATGCACAGCTAATTGAAAACTACCCATGGATGGTCCCCATAATATTTGATTACCTTTATTCTTTCTCTGTACCTACACTGCAGTTTTCAAAGAATAGATAGAAAAAAAATAGTACTATAAATTTTCAGGTATGGGCCAGCTCCTGTGCAACCTATCTCTATAACCAAGTATCTTTGACTTCAGTAACAGAAACTTAACCAAAGGAAGAAGATAACTCTCTAGCTCTGGAGACGAGAGCTCAAACATTGAATGCTCAGGCCTGCCTTAGCTTGTTTCCTCTCATCTTTGACACACATTTGACACATGTCCCAAGTAGATGCGAAGTCCTAGCTGAAGCCTCAGCTCACAAACCCATCTTTTTTGATAGCAAACATACAGTATCTTCTTTCAAAGACAATCTAATATGCAAATGTTTGGACGCTCTCTCCCATATACCAGCAACTGTTGCTGAGTTTATGGTCGTCTATGGTTTAACAAACCTAGAACAGCTTCCCATTCCTCATTCAAGTACTAGCCTATAAGTCAGGGCTACTCTATAAAATGTTTCTTGTTTTTGTTTTCGTGAGACAGGGTATTATATTGTAGTCTAAACTGGCAAAAAACTCACAGCAATCCTCCTGTAACAGCCTTGCAAACACCAGGATTATGAAGATGAGCCCCACACCTAGCTGGGGGCTTTATTCATCACTGGAGAACTAACATATTTCTTAGGGAAAGGTCTTTATGGACTAGGTCAGCAAGAGCACACTTTTCCTACGGTGGGTGAATGAACACTGAGAGTCTGTCAAAGCAGCATGGGGGAACAGCTTCTTTCACGTTTGTAGACCACAGTAATCCTTCCATCAAGGACTTTAGTATGTCACTTAGAACTTATGTCTACAACTATAAGAATGTGTATTCTGTGCTCACACTGTGGAAACTGAAAAAATAGGTTTATGGTAACCACTTACCTGAGTTCTTTAGACTCTCTCTAGTTGGTTCTTTACTTTCAGCTGTTTTTCAATTGTTTATGTATAATCAAAAGAACAACTAAAAATTTCATTTCTTAGTGAAATAGTATGAGTAAGACCAGCGCCATTGCCACAGGTAGATCTCTCAGCTGACAGAGCTGTCAGAATTTCTGACTTCATCTACCAAAGAAAGGACAGGTGAGTTTGTCCTATATATGAAGAAGTATTTATCTAATTATTTTTTATCAATAAAACTTGGGAGTCAGATATGGGGGTAAGAACCCGATTAATCAGAGAAACAGTGGAGAAGTTACTAGTGACCTCCTTAGATCCAAAAGGACAGAGAATCTTTCTAAACCCTTCCCTACTACTTCCTGTGTCTCTATATGTCCTTGATCCTCCAAGATCTCTGTGGCTAACTTTGGTCAGCTAGTAACTAGCTCTCCCCTCTGATTCAAAGGGAACTTTATTTGGAGTCTTGAGAGTGAAATGGTGCAATCAAAATATCCTATAACATATATGGACTCAACTATTTATAAAAAGGTACTCTGAAAATATAATAAATATAATAAGAAGATGTTTACGAGCCCTATAAGGGACTTAGCACAACTAGTTGGAATTCTGAGTCTTCCTCTGGCCTCAAGCTGTATCTGCTTCTCCACAGGATCTCAAAGTAATCAGATAAAAAGTCAGTTATATAATTAATACTCTAAATTTTGTGGTTGAAATGAATAAAATTAGGGATTAAAGGAGGCAAAGCCATGCCTAACTTTGAGATAGCAATCTTTTACTTAGGATCATTTCCTCATATAGATAATTTTTTTTTTTGGTTTTTCGATTCATTCAACTCAGTTGTCTTGAGGATCTGAGCACGTGGTCGACAGAAAGTTATGGAAGCAAAGCCCAATGTTTATGCCTCAGCTTGCTTCAGCACTAGGATACCTGAAAGTCTGATAGCAGCATCAGAATGAGCGTCAGCTGATTCGTGAGAAGCAGCGCCAGCGGATTTGCTCTTTAGTCATTTCTCTGGTCTCTGTTATTCCCACACTACAGTTTCCTATTCCGGGTTCATATACTCTTCCTTATTTGTCTCCACCTGAACACTGCACATTTAAGATTTGCAATCCTGCCCCCAAGCAGAAAGTTCACTTGCCTGGAATTCGACAAGGAGTATGGAGTAAAACCTCATATTAGTGGCGTGGATATTAAAATTTCCCTTAGGCCAGATAACAAAACTGTTATCTTTACAATGTCTACAATATTTCGAAAACAGTTAAAATAATAGCCTTAATTCTTTCCACATTCCTTTGTGGTTTTGTGTGTAGCATGTGTGTACCATGGGCAAGTGTGACAAGCACAGCCTAACTTGGTGGTGTCACTTCTCACGCCCCTTTTAGGTTGTGGAACTTAGACCACACACTTGGAGACAGGGGCTCTTCTACTTATCTAGACATCTCACCAGCCCAGAAAAAGGAGAGATTTTTAACTTTCTTATTACAAAAAAAGAAATTTGATAAGGTGATGGGCCCACTCATGGTTTCATTGAATTTGCAATGTATTTATAGATCGAAACAGATTTATCCCGTAAATATACACTATTTTCCAGATAAAAATATATAAAATAAAGTAAAACAAAACAAAACAAAACAAAATTCAATGGAAGGAAGTATCTTTTTAGTAAACCAGACTGGCCTTGAACTCACAGAAATTTACCTGCCTCTGCCTCCCAGGTGCTGAGATTAAAGGCATGTGCCACCACCTCCTGGCTACACTAACTAATTTTAGAGTTTCTCAAAAAGTAAATGCATACAAAATCAGAAATTGAAACAGACTTGAGTTTTAGGTATAGTGGGATTGTTTTATATTTGATTCCCCCCTTTTCATCTTAGGATATGTTTTTTGTTCATTCTAGTATCTATGTAACAACTTGCATGCTTTGATTTTAATTATCTTCTTGTCTCTTCGAATCTTTGAGATAGCAGAAGTACTAATCTCTATGGGGGAGGACAAGCTTTAGACCCACTCCTTGTTCTGTCAGTAGCTAATGTGTAGCCATGGACCACAAGCACAGTTCTAAAAGACTGTGATCTTTGGCCGTTTCAGTTCTTCAGGATGCGGACAAGGAATTCTCAAAATGACAGCCTTTCGTCTTAGGAGTCTGAAGGTTAGAGTCCTGGTCATGCAGCTTTGACTCTAAGACAACTGTAATAGTTAAGGATTTCGGGCACTGAGCCATAAAACCTTCAAACCTATTTGTTAGGTTTCTCCTTATTTATAATAATCAAACACGGTATTAGTCTATGTGTATACATCCAGAGCTTGATCATATAAGCACTAGTGGCTTTGGTGGTTTTTTTTAAAAGAGTGAAAACCACTAACAGTCTTGCCTCTTCTACTTGTTGGGCAATTGGGACCCTAGAAGCCAAGCAAAATAGTCATTTGTACTGATGGGAGATGTGTGCAGTTTGTTGGCAGTGTACACTGCAGGGGTATTTACTCCATGCTGTTGACTTTAGCCCTTCCCCACCAGAAGATGTCAGACTGCCAGGCTGCACTTCCTCTCAGAATGAACTGAGCTGTTACCACAGAGTGACTACCCATGATTAAGTGGGAAGTACAAAAGTAACCACACTCAAAACTTCAATTCTGATAGGAATTTTTGGCAAAATAAAACTATAATTATGAGGACTTGTAGAATTGGCCTACTACATCTTAAAGGTGACAGGTTGGCCGGAGTGTGAAGTTTGGGGTAAGGGAGGATGCCATTGGACATTAGCCCTGCTTACTTGACTATGGAGCCTCACACAAGGCTCTGATCCTCTTTAAGCTAAAATATGAAAAGTGGAATACTTATATTCTAGGTGTGTGAGAATCATTTTTAAAAACTATGTTAGTATATGCTATAAAAGCATTATGGATTTAATTTGTTGATTCAAAAAGGTTTTATTAGTATTTACTGAGACTATATGGAGCCTGGAGTAAGACACAATGTCCTTGGGTTTAAAGTGTAAGGTTCTATTCGTCCCATGAACAGCATGCCAATGGACTTCCTGGGTTTGTTTATTCATATCATATGCCAAATCTTCACCAGGGGTACAGGATTTCTGCTTGATATCCCCATGAATCAGAGCATGTTGTTACACAGGTTATGAACTTGGCTCTGGGCCTCACTCATTGCTAGATCATTCTGCACAGAGTCTGTGTAGACTTTGTGAAAAACATCCAGTGGCTACCACAGCCATTCTTTCTTAAGCTCAGCTAAGGTCTGACAACCTAGGGGCTTCAGATGCCATTCTTGTATGGCAGACTCATAAAACAAGTAGCATCTTTCCCCTGCTTCCACCTTCGCTTCTGAAGATACCAGGTTTGAGGTTCGGTGGTAAAATGTAGAGTGAATGAGAAGATCAAAATTGTTGTGTTATTACTTGCCGAGATGGTAGCCTTTTCTTAGAACTTAGTTTTAGAGGCCAACAAAGCACACCTACCAGCACTTCCTTCTCATTTGTTCTACTGTGTTTATTTTTTATTGTTGGGTTATGTGGTGTGCTGAATAGAGAAAGAGGAAAAAGAAAAACAGATTCTGTTTCGTCACCATGCAATTGCCTTTACACTTATTGTAAGTGTGTCTAAACAAGAAAATTCAAACTAAAGGGAAAGATTTACTTTTCCATGAAGTCACTGAAGTATTTCTCATTCTTCTATTTCACAAATTTAAAAAGGCAGTCTTTGCTGATCTTAACATCTGCATATGCCTGAGATCATGGCAGGACATGATCTGCAACTAGGTTAGACAGCTGGATCTGTAACACTGGGATGTGGGACAATGGTCTTGTACTCTGTAAAGGTTTGTCACTCGTATTGGTTTAATAAAATGCGGATTGGCCAGTAGCCAGGCAGGAAGCATAGGCAGGGTGACCAGAACAGGCAAAGTCTGGGAAGAGGAAAGGCTCAGTCTGCAGTTGTCACCCACACACAGAGGACACAAGATGAGAATACCTCACTGATAAAAGGTACCAAGCCATGTGGCTAACACAGAAAAGAATTATGGGTTAATGTAAGATATAAGAGTTAATAAGAAGCCTGAGCTAATAGGCCAAGTTTATAATTAATGTGAGCCTCTAAGTGTTTTGGGGACTGAATGGCTGCAGGACCTGGAGGGACAAAAAAACCTCTGTCAACAGCTTTCCGTCACTGATTGTCTTTCTCTACAGTGTTAGGGAGCACTTGACCCCATTTCCACTCCTCCACTTTTTACATTAATCAAAAATCATTTCCTCAGTTTCTTTCTGGCCCACTTCTTATTTTCTGTTGGAATGTTCACTTGTTAAAACAGGTTTTGCGATCCTCAGATAATAGTAAGCCTTGGTCATTTTGAGAAATCATGGAAATGTCATTTGATGGGTGTAGGGAGAGATTTATCTCAGTCTTGAATATCATGGGAGAGGTTTTCAGAGAGGCTTTTGGGAAATGTACTTCATTTTAAGATGGAACTTAAGAAACAATGCTGTCTTCTTTTGGGGGCATTTATTAGCATCTGCATAGGAAAGGTAATTCCTGAAATTGTTGAAGCCTCTGGAAACCAGTGACAAGGCAATCTGTGAGTGGTGCTGAGACCTTGTAAGTAAGAAAAGATAGCAAACTTGTTCCTTTATATTTTTGAAACACCTTCCATATCAGGATAAAGCCCACCTATTTCAAGTAGTTTTGAGTTTTTCTACCCATGAAAAGTATTCTACAGGATGCAGATGCTTCTCAGATATTATTCTTTAGCTAGAAGTAATGAGTCTTATTTCCCCTCATTTATTATATTAACAACACCATCTGACAGCTTTGGGCAACACTAACAAACATCTGCTGTCTCAATTTCTGTATTTTAATTTCATGATGCACTAAAAATAAAGTTATATAACTATGTAGTTGGGTTCTCTGATGAATTTTGGTTTCTCAGTTTATACCTAGCCCTTTCTTTATCTACTTCTACTGAGGTGTGTAGGTGTGTGTAACAAGAACACTGGGTACAGCATGTCTAAACTGGCTCCTGATTGCCTCCAATCAAGTATATTCGGGAGACAGATCTGTCTTAGGATACGTTTCTGCTGGTCATTTCAGCAGATGGGTCTGCTAGTTTATGTAAATCTTCAAAATCAGAAAATTCAAATTCACACTTCTCATCAAACCATCAAAAATGTGGGTCTTCTTCCAAGAAAATCCTAAATATAATGGTGTCTCATCTTTACTGTTCCCGCACTCATCAAAATTGAATTTAATTTTTGTTTCAACCATCACCATGGGGCTTCTGTTTCCAGAGATCCACAAATATTTTTATCTGAGTCATACTCAAAATACAAATCTTATCATGTAAATTTTCACTGTTGAATGTTTTCATGGTATCACCTCATATTCAGAATCCAAAGCCCTTAGTTAAATCCTGCATGGCAAAGAGCTTCCTGTTTCTCTTACCTAACTTGGCTTATCTCCTCATGACCCCCCATGGCTTGTGTGCAGCCACAGGTATTCTTGAACAAAAATGCTACCTCTCATCTCAAGGCTTTGTGATTGTCTCGGTCACTTAAATGGATGGACCTCCCTCTCCTCTCTATCCCGTTTTCAGCTGCATCTTGGAGCGAGCCTCTCCTGCCACTCTCACTGAAAACAGTCACCACTTCCTTGTCCTTCTACACTCATCTATCACTATGTCACATATTTGATATATTTACCTAAAGACTTTGCTTCGGGTCCTTGGAACCAAATTCATCATGTATGCTTAGAGAAGACATTTGCCTTCACTGTTTACAAATATTGAGTCTCCTAAAATTGCAAATGACCATTGTGTTGTGCTGTTGCTCCAAAATCCATTTGTTAAAGTTTTAATCTCTGGTACCTCAGAATGTTACTGTATTTATGACATGGTCATTAAAGACATATTTAAGCTGAAGCTTAAGTCATTAGAATGGATCCTAATCTAATACAACTGGAGTCAAGGTAAGAGATATGCATCTACATGCAGGATATACCTTGTGGACAGGCATGATGAAACAATCTTAGAAAGACCTCAGGAAAAAAAAAACACTCTGGACCCACTCCATCTTGGGTTTCTAGCCTCAATTAGAACTAAAAAAAAAATTTCTATTTTTAAAACCATCTATCTGTGTCACTTGGTTATAGCAGCCCTAGAAAACTAATAGATTTCTAAAACACCAGATCAAAAATATTTTTACTGAGGAGATTCTGGTCCTTATGCATTACAACTTTGCTATACAGAAAGTCAGTATTTCACAAAGCACAATTTAGAAAAGATAGCAAAACACACATATACTCCCCAGCTAAGGAAAGGGAACACTGGCAGCACCAATGGTCTCTTCCAACTGCTCTCCAGGGTCCCCAAAAAGGAAGTACTGCTCAGAGCCCAGTACTATTCATTCCTTCTGTGGGAGTCCTGTAGGCCAAAAATGTGCCTTTCCCAAATACAGCTTTGTTGTTCTCTGCTTTTAAACTTTATATCAATAGACTTTGTAGATATTCTTTTGTGGCCTACTGCTTACATTCTACATTTAATATTTTAAAAAATTCTGGTGTGATGTAGGAGGGTCATCTTTCTATGTGTTACTTTCATTGGTTAATAAAGA
>LOEQ01000611.1:342019-352733 GCA_001685075.1 Bramus lutescens | reverse complement strand
GTGCGGGAGCCGGGCAGGACGAAAAGCAGGGCCTGCTCCCCTCATTACTACACTGGTGGGAAAGTCCTCACTTGAAATAGGATAAGCCACATCAATTGCTTTCAGTAACAGACTAAAAGTTTTGCTATAAATACTCTGTGAAATTTTTACAGCCTTAACTTATTAATAAGCATAACATTTTCAAAAGATTTATTAATATGCATCACAGCAAAGAGCATGAAGAGAATTTCAGAGAGAAGCAACTATTAATGGCTACTGGGGTGACAACACAAACTGCTTCCCCACAAGTGCCTGAGCCTGCGTGTGTAGGGCACAGGCATACATTGCTTCTTGTTGCACCTGCATGCCATAAAAGCTCACATCAATCCCATGGAATTCAACTCCAACTTCATGACACAGATAAATCCATAACTGATGGCATTTTTGTGGGTTACAGACACCTTAAACCTGACTAAGATATCCAAAAGTCTACTGAGGGCTAAGAGCATGATGTGACAGTTTTGAGAAAGATGTACCATGTGTTGCTTGTGGTTGATGCCCTAGGGTACACTCTGAAGTTCCTAGAGTTGGTAGTCTTTTTCTCATGATGCTGCTAAGTGACAAGGAGACACATATGTAACTTTGTTGGTTGCTGCTTTGTTGCTTTGTGAATAGTCTCTTAACTAATTATTCATTGTGTGATCCTGACCTCTACCTAGTAATGCACCAAGCACTATTAGCTTTAACTTCACAGTAAATAATCTTCTCAGTAAAGATTCAAAAACAAAACCAACCAACAAAACAAAATAGCTACTGAATGTTAACATATACCACAGTAGTAACAAAATTATGGATTAATGTTTGCTGAACTAGCCATGGATTTAAAAATATGACATAATGCTATAAAAATTCTCTAATGGTAAAATGTCATCATTGTCTTTTGTATAATTGCCAATTGCCCAAGTCTGTGCTCTACTTTTGAAAGGCCATCATCATCATATCATGACAATACCCGAAAGCTTTCTGTTTTGTAATTTTAATGGTGCAGTTGAGACAAGTGAATCTGGAAGGAGTTGGGTGCTGGGGTGACTATAACCCAAACACATTGATAAGACATTCTCAAAGAACTAAAGCAGGAGGAAGAGGGGCAAAGAAGAAGAAGATGGAGAAGGAGGAGGAGGACGAGGAGGAGGAGGAGGAGGAGGAGGAGGAGGAGGAGGANAAGAAGAAGAAGAAGAAGAAGAAGAAGAAGAAGAAGAAGAAGAAATAAAGAAGATACCACTCTTTGCATGCTCATTTCATCAATCATTTTTTTAATGACAACCCACATTTGGCCAAGGTCAGGATTGCTTTGATGGTCAGATGGGAAGCCTACTTGCTTTTGGAGGTGGTGTGTGGCATTTTCTTGGGGTCAGCTTTCAGTTCTGTCCTCCCACTCTTGTGTGAGAGAGGATGCAACGTTCTTATCCCTAAACAATGCTACTAGGAGAACTGGAGACCAGGAGGAGCAGTAGTAGTGTCCTGCAGTGGCAGAGGTCTGTGGGCCTCAGGGGATGCGAGAATCAGAGAGGAAGCTAGCTGGGGTGATAAGGCTGGTGGGAGAGCAGGTTGGAGACCCTGAAAGTACAATTCCCACCTTCTTAAAGCCATCAGACAGCCTCAATGATCATATAATTACTTTCTTTGTAAGACTGTCACTCAAGGCTTGATGAAGACAGAGATTGTTGTCTTTCCTGACAGAAACCTAACTGATGGAGGAGGCACATGGAAGAAGTTTATAGTAACCAGTGGCTTTATCTCTGGTCCTTGACTTGACTAGACACTAGCTGTAGCCTTACAAAACTGATCAGAACACAGTACTCTGTAGGCTACTGGCATGTCTAGTGACTACTCTTAAACAGTGTAAATTGGAACTTGGTCTCCTCCTTGGAAGTGCAAGTCCCAATAAGTCTTTAAGAAGAATTAGAAGGAGTGGAGCATGGCAGGAGACTGAAATGGAATCCAGGCTATTCTGCCCTTCTTGTATCTATCTGTTCTTGTTTCTTCTTGCTATTCTTCATGTATCTCCACTGTTACCCCACATGTCTCTGCCACCAAACAAAACACAAATCCATGTTATTTTGCCAGTCTCCTGACCGTGATGGACTTTCACCACTCTTTCCTCTCCTGGCACACCCATTCTCAGTATTGAGTTCATTTCCGTTAGATCTCAGAATAAATTTTGCTTCTTAGAGTATGGATCCAATCATCCTTCCAAAGTCAGCTTTACCTCTTTTGCACATCAACAACCAGTTTTGTCCTGTAATTTTGATTGAATTTGTTTGTTAGCTTGTTAGTTTTCTTCCTAGCTTCAGGAGGACTTACCACATGACAACTCACAGAAAGGAAGACTGTCTGAAACGTTGCAGTTGTTGAGTTACTGATTGATTTACTAGTAGACAAATCATTTCACTACAGAACCAAAGCAGTACAAGAACCTGCCAGAAGACTTTAGTTTCTTGAGGGACATTCTGTTTGCATATTATAATGCTAAATTATCATTCCAGAGACCTAGGTTATATTTCATAAACAAAAAACTGTTTTAGCTAAGTAAATCTTGGAAGATATTACTGATGACTTAGTGGTAATGAAGGGAATTCTATTTCAGAGTCAATTTAAATGGAAGCTAGTTTTCAACCAAGAAATATATAAGCTAGATTAATCTTCTCAGACTTCCATTTAGCTCCCTGACAAAGAAAACAATAAAAGGATGCAAAATAATTGATTCTATATATATTTCCAGAACCATTTGGACTGGGCCTGATTATAAATAAAATATATTAGACTATGTCCATGGGCTTTCAAGAAAGTCATTTGGATATAACGCTATTGTCAAATAGCAAACCATTCTAATAGCAGTGGGCATTTATGAAGTTGTAGTTTTTGTAGCAATTGCCCTACATAGCATTCTATAGTTAAGAAAGCAGATAAAGTCAATTAAGAACTAACTTTCCCTCTACACAGAGTACCATACAGAAGCAGAAGCTCAGAAGAATTTGGTGTTTTGAGAATGATTATATAGCTGAATATGGTGCTGCAAGCTTCAATGGGAGATGGAAACAAAAGGGTTGGGGTTCAAGTTCATTCTCAGCTACATAGTAAGTTCAAAGACAGCCTGGGTTAAAGATAATTTATCTAAAAACATAAACAAAACCAAAAAAAATCAGAACAAATAAGTCAACAAAACCTTGAAAATGCCCATATGAGGTATATCTGCAAAAATGCATGGTGGCACATGCCTTTTGAAATATCAGCTCTTGGGAGGCAGAGGCATGAGGATCTTTGTGAATCTGAGGTCTATCTTTTATACAGAGTGAGTGCTAGGTCACCTAGGGCTACACAGTCAGACTTGTATCGATAGTGAAAGGGGAATATAGCAACATGGATTTCAAGTTTAATGTATAGATCACATGTCCACCTTCCACGGACCTTTTTCTTCTTTATACTGTGTTACTTAGACACTGGGAAAGAAAGCATGGGAATGAAGGGGCTAAACACCCAACACTCCTACACAGTGCTCGCATTGTTTTCTATTGGACTGGAGAGAGAAAAGAGAAAGGGCAAAATGTGTTTTCCAATTCAGTGTAAAGTCAGTGGCTTTGGATATAGAGTTTACCCTAAGAGCTTAGAGTTACCCAACATAATGCATTTGATGTTTATGTAATTTCTAGCAACCTTGAATTTTATAACCAATAATTAAATTTCTGATTTATTAAAAGGCATAAAGTTAACAAAATGAATATACAGTAGTTTTAAATGAAAAGGAAAAATGCCCCACTTTTTCAAAAATAAAGCTTAGACTTCACAACACTTCTTTCTGGTCCAGGCAACATCAGCTTTGAATCATTATATAGCTGTAACCTTATAATTTATCTTCTTAAATTATATATATATATATATTTATATAAAACTTTAAGGATTTCTCTATAATGTTTTCCCCACCTTAAAGCTTTCAAATGTTACTTCTCACACTTGGGAAGAAGTGCAGACTAAAATTTCTCTGAGAGACATCCTTGTTTGTGCTAAGATAGCCTGTTTAAAACTAAAAATGAAAATCAAGGCTTACAATATGGAGTTCACACATAACTCATTTTATAGATGACTCTCTGTGGATCAGAGAGTATCATTGTTAACCAACAATTTAATATTGCTATCAAATATGAGACCATGTACATTAAATCACTGACTTTAATAATTATAGCATTGTAGCTTTCTATAATTTTAACTTAATTTATAATGAAGTGTAGCAGTGTCAGATTTTTTAAAACATGTAGAGTTTATGAGAGATATCAAACTTTTGATGAAAGCATTGCAGTATTTTGTTTGCTTTGAGCTGTACTGGGAACATTTAATAAGGGACAATTCATCACAGCAGAAGACGATGCTCAGGTTGAGGAGAAATAGAATTATGTATTTTATTTCTAGTGAGTTCCAGGACAGGCTCCAAAGCTACAGCAAAACCCTGTCTTGAAATACCAAAAATAGATAAATAAATAAATAGGATATAAGAAAAATCTTAAAAATTCAGCAAACAATACTGTAAAAACAATGTAGAAAAGGAATCCCTGCCTCAACTACATAGAGTTTAACCAAGCCCATGATGGCAAGCACCCACAGAAAAGCATTGTGTAGATTAAATCACAAAGTAAGGATCAATGTAAAGGAGAAATAATCTATTGTCTTTCTGATTACTATAGTAATGTACATGGAACAGAGAAAGATAAGCCAGAAGAACACAAGATGGATCAGTAGATTTCTTCTTGAAATATAAAATAAAATTTGAATATTATTAGATAATTGCCTAGTATTGTTTTTGCTTTTAACGTCTTATATTTTGAATGTCTTATTCATTTTAAGATACTTAATAAAAATGTATTCGAGGTGTAAATACAATTTTTATATAATGTAGCAATGACCACAATCCAGTAAACACCTCTAGCATCATGCATCTGAGACACACTCATCTTATACATTTTTAGCGGTTCTTTGACATCTAAGTCATAACCAACAGGGAGGCGCTATGCTGTGAATTTACTTTTCTCATTCATCAGCAAAGGAACATCAAATTCAGTGGCATGCTCAATATTTGAATTGACTTAGGAAAATGCTGATGTGGTGAATGTCAGTTCTACCTCCACTCTTGGGAAGCCATGCATAGGGCATAGAAACTCACAGGTAACGTAACAGAAAGATGGCTTACCTGAAATTTTAACTTGAGACACTACTCCGTCTCCTCCATCACTGTGTGCTCGGACCTCGACGACATACTCTCCGTCTCTGGGGATTGGGACTTCTATGGAGTGTTTATGGGTTGAGAACAGCTTGCCATCATGCTTCCCATCAGGTCTGTAGAGTATCTACAGAGTCCCGAATTACGAAGAGTTAATGGAGCCACAATTCTGAGCCAATGCCTAATGTTAACATCAGCATACAATGCTTACTCTTTGGTTGATAAAAGTCAGCACACTCAAGCTCTGAGGAAACATTCATACTGTTGTGATTCCCTGAGAATGGGGGCCTGCTGCCCCTGGGGCAACATTATAATTGGTACCCCCAGCCAAACAAAAATTAGTGCATTCTGTCTCCTGTCTAAGCAATGATTACTCTGACAGCTCCATTCTTTAAAGGGGGTATTTTATTTGCCATAGAACTTTCCCAAAATCCACTCAAGATAAATCCTTATCTAAAGATTTTTCATGACACTCTGTCTTCTGACTGTGCTGTATGGGTAGAAAGAGAAGATCAAAGGGATTTTCCTGATATCTGAAGCCACACACACCAGTGTTAGCAGGAAGAAAGCATATATGGACAATAGGCTAGGCACTTCTTAATTTACCTTGTATCCCGTCACTGTAGATTCATTTGACAGGGCAACAACATGATCCCACGTGATTATATAGCGGGAGCCAGACCTCACCGAACTGATGATCCTTGGTGGTTGGCTGGGAGCTGTGGGAAGAAGAAACAGGTAATGGGTGATCACCAGATCAAACCTTGGTTTCACAAACTACATGACTTTAGGGTCTGTGGCGCTGAAGATGCTCTCAGTTACAGCAGCCCACCAGAGGATTATTTCATATGCCATGCACTGAGCACAGCACAGCAGTGTGTATTCAAGAATTCACTTAATTCTCCCAGTTGTTTGTGAGTCAAGAAATAATATTGTCTTTACTCTCTTCGCACCAGATTTCTTTTTCTTCTGGTCTCTTCAGACTGTTGCTGTCAAGATCACCAATCTTGATCAAATCTAATGGCATTTCTTATAACCTTTTCCGACCCTTCAGAGTTGAAGGTTTTCTAGATCTCTTGTTCTTTTCTCAAATCCCCTGTGTCTTATTGACACTCCCGTGCCTCTTTGTTGTAGCCTCCCTCATTGTTCACTGTGAGCTAATTCTGTGCTTTCTGATCAATTTCCAAGTGTTGGAAGGGCCGCAGGTTTGATTCTGCGTACACATCTCTGCTTTATCTGTGAACCTTTCTTAAGCATTTAAATACTGCAAGTCAGTCTAGAGCCCTAATCTATTTATTTTTCTCTGAACATGTGTTCAACTTCCTGTCTATATTGAATGTCTGCTGTTGAAATGTAATGTAAAAAGGATGAATCATTCATTGGTCATGTAACCTCAAATCTGCCTCTTAGGAACATTTTCTATCTTTTGAAAAGTACACAAGCATGCTTCTAGTTTCTCAAGCAAAAAGTTGGTATTTGTTCTTTTCTTCCATTTATTGCCAACACCTAAGTTATCAGGCTGTCTAGCCATCTCCACACGAGGAATAAATTCCACATCTCTCTACACTTCCCCTTCATATGAGCTGCCAATGGCTCTCTTCTCAATTCTGGACTGGCTCTTCTGTTTTTGCTCTAATTGTCACCGTCCTTTGTTAGGATGGAAGTCAGGATGATGGTTTCAAATATCATAATTGGGTATATTTATGACTTTAAAAAAACAGGCTATTATCACATTCAGAACATACCCAGCCTTTAATGATGACTTAAAAAGCACTTCACATTTTAAATTCCACGCACTCTCCCTTCGTCAGCTCAGAGCCAGGTTTTGGTCCTACTGGTGTTTCCAAAATTAAGTATTTCAAATTCTGCATACTTATTTTCTCGATCCAGAACAGCCTTCTCCCAGTTCATCACCAAATGGGTCCTTCTTATTTTTTATCGCTTACATTCTAGCTTTCAGGGTATTATTTCAAAATCCTTCCAGCCAGGCCAACGGATTTGGCTTCCACACAAATAATTTTCAGTTTTAGCAGTTCACCTATCCTACTGCCCTGTGGCCGTAAACACACTTAATAGGGTTTTAGCTTGAGTTTTAATTTTTGTTGTATCCTTTCTATGTAGAACTAATTTGGACATAACACATATTTGTGAAAAAAAAGGATAACATGAACAAGAAAAAAATAATGCTTCACTTGAAAAGTAAAATGAATCAAAATTTAAAAAAGAAAACTAATTGGCTGTCATAGGTTTAGTGCAATGCAGAGTAGAACTCAAAACCATGTCTGACATTATCTACCTCTGTCAGCGTACTAGAAGACATGATCCTTAGCGATTTTCGCAGCATTTCGAAACCTAATGGTAATCGTTCTTAGATACTTGCGATGGTCTCTAGAGTCCTACATACAGTTGTTTCTTTGCACACATATGCTGCTGGGTTTCAGCAGGAAGCTGTCAAAATGAAGCTGTAGAGATGAGAACCGCCCAGATCTGAGCACAAAGAACAGAGAGCAGTCTCAGTGTTAGAGAATTCGCTTGTGGCGATGGTAGAGTGATGATCTATGAATAAAGGACAGGAAAACGAACACACTTGTGATGTTATTATGATACCAATGTATCTGCAGGAAAAATTAAATCGACAGAAGTAGAGAGTAGATTAGCTGGTTTCTGATGGTCTGTAGTTTGAAGGAGGGTTTTTCTAAAGGTACTGGGAAGTAGAATAAAAAGTGTGTAAGAGCATGCTTCTCAGTTCTCCTTTTCTGACAATACCTAGGAATGCTGACAGACATTCTGTGGCACTCTGAAGGGTGCGGCATTGAAAATCAAAAGCTTATGAGCAGTTGGATAGAACATTCTTTTCATATGTGCCGACAATCGGGATCTCATTTGAATCAATTGGTAAATTTTGATGGGCGTAAGAATCAAGTTATGATACTCACGGGCTTTTCTGGTGAAGGCCTCGATCATGTCACTCGAAGGTCCACACCCGGCACTGTTGCAGGCTCCAACTTCAATGAAGTACTGGGTGTCAGGCAGCAGGTTCTCAAGCCTGGCCGAGTATTCCTGGCTGGTGACTTGAACTCGGTGTGCAGCTGCTTCCTTGTCGTGCGCAGCCCAGTACCGAATCTGTAGATACCCAAGGGGAGTGATACTTCACTGTGATTCAGATCTTGATGTGAAAAGTTCATTGCTGTGGGCTTTGCTTCACTGGTAGGATGTCGCCATATTTTTAATGCCACATAATAGCACATTTATCCCCCCCATTGGCTTTTGCATAGTGATATCTAACCAAAAGTGGTGCAATTAAATGAAAACTACACCCTGCTGACTGAAGTTGCCTCCTGTTGATGAGAGAGATGGAGGACGCATGGAGGTTGATAAGATTGGCTTTCTAAATATGAAAGTGATCTTTCTGGAAATACTTGTGACAATAATTTCAATCTTAATTTCTTGTTTTATGCCTGTTTCAATTCATTATGAACTTTCAATAGTTTGGCAGAAATATGCCTTGCTTGAAAAAAAAACCCCTCATTGTGTGGCCTACAATGCACTAACAAATGACTTTCTTTTAATAAAATCCTTTCAGATATAAGGATGCATGCAATATTATGTATGTATGTATATATGTATGTATGTATGTTAGCTATTTACTTTAACTCCAATAAATTATCGAACAAATGCACTTAATAGTCATTTATAATTATTTTATCGTATGTGTGTGCACAAATACATGGCTGTATGCTATAGGCTACATGTAGAAGTCTGACAACTTGCAGGAGTGTTTCTCTCCTTTGATCTTGTAGGCCCACTGAACTCAGAGTGCCAGACTGTGTGGAAATCACCTATTTGGTGAGTTATAGAAGTTACCTCCAATTAAGATATTTAAAAATATTTCCATGTTATTATTATAAATTATTGCTTTGTTAACTATACCCTTGACTCAAAGCTTAATGCAGTTATAAATTTGATTTAGGCTTTTAAAATAAAAACTGGGGGCATTAAATCAATAGTTATATCTAAAACATGAATGAAAATTAATTTTATAAGTATATTCAAATTTTCCATGCTTAGATACACTGCTTAAAGTAATAGGAATTTATTTTCAAAACCAGCCAAAATGCCCTGATAAAAATCCCTTGATGCTAGTATGATATTAAATTTCTCACTTACGTTTAGTACATACATGACCTTTATATAACAGAACTCAGTAAGCTGAATCTTCTTGGTAGATTGTAAGGTTTATATATCAGATGTCTGGATTTCCAAACGCAGGATAATTGCTCATTGTTTATAGGTTTCTTTTGTGTTATTTTTATTTTCCTTCTAATGATCATTTTGCTGATGTCAACATCATACTTTTGGATGTTTTCGATGAAATCACTGGCATTTCTATCATTTCAAGACAGAAGGGGTGAGGGTGAAATGCACCAAACAGCCCCCCAGGCTGATTTCTGTTGACAGGCATGTTTCAGACTTTGCTAGGACATGAAGCTCCTGGGAAGATTAGACTGTAATCACATTCACTATATGTGTGGAACATGATCTCCATCAACATGGGACTCTGAACTACACAACGCATGAGGCCTTTTCCTTGCTAACCAGAGGAGAAATACAATGGACATTTACATTCTGAGAAAATCCAAGCCTTTCATTAGGATAATCCACATACAATAGCTTCTAAACAAACATAGAAAGGTAGAAAGCATTCTGGTGTACAGCAGTCAAAACCAAGGACTTTAGGGTTCCTAACTCTTGATATTTGAATGTATTGAATAATAATGCTTTAAAGCATCATTTCAGAATAGTGCTTATATCTACTTCAAAGGGGAGTTTTTAGACTATGCTGTATAATTTATATCAACTTGACACAAATTAGAGTCATCTGAGAGGAATGAACCACAATTGCACAAATGCCTCCATAAAATCAGAATAAAGATAAGCCTGGAGGGCATTTTCTTAATTAGTGATTAATCGGACAGAGTCCAAATCATTGTGGGTGGTGCTTCCCCAGAGCTGGAGGTCCTTCCCAGGTTCTATAAAAAGGCAGGCTGAGCAAGCCAGTAAGCAGCACCGCTCCATAGACTCTGCATCAGCTCCTGCCTCCAGGTTCCTAACCTGTTTGAGTTCCCACCTTGAGTGCCTTCAATAATGACAGTGATTCAGAATCATAAGCAAAATAAATCCCTTCATCCCAACTTGCTTTTAGTCATGGTGTTTCATCACAGCAATACCCTAACTAAGACATAGAATGAAAACAATATAATAAGATTTCTGTAAAATCCATGTGATAAAATGCCGAATAATCACATGAATATTCTTACTCAAAATACCATGTGAAATTTGGGATAACAAAAGGACATAACTGCATTTTCCTTGATTTAATCTTTGAACCTATATCCTAAAAAGACCTAATTTTTTGTTTATCAAACTCTCCAAGGACCTATGGAGTACTTTTTTGATTATTATTAT
>LOEQ01000611.1:330088-341815 GCA_001685075.1 Bramus lutescens | reverse complement strand
GAGCTCCCATTAGATCAGCCCCATCGTCTCAGTGGGTGGGCACACCCCTCGCGGAGTACTTTTAATTTAAACTTAGAACCAACAGAAGCAATGATCTTGTAACTTGACATCAAAAAGATCATTTAAAGGATTCCCAGTGTCTTTGTTTTGAAATGTGACTTGTATGGCTTTGATCATATGAAAATTAGCATTTCACAAATAAACACAGATCGCTTCCTTGCAAAGTTAGCTTCTCTTTAAATATATGTTTACCCATGACTTGTGTTTTAATGAGTCCTCAAGTGTGTAGGAATAGCTATATGAATTCAAAATGTGGCATCATCCTGTGAGGAGGGGGTCATGAGTCCTCACAGCTCACTGACAATCTCTGGGCAGTTATTCTGTGCAGGAGTAATCTAATTTTCCTTGGTGGTGTAGCAACCTGAAAGGTTCTTATGTTCTAGTAACACTCGGCCACCACCACTCACGCTCATGAATTAAATTCAGTGGGCCAAAAAAGAAAAAGATATCAAAGTACAAGTATGAGAGGGGGGAATGGGGTGATTATGCCCCAAACTCAAAATTGTCAAAGAATATAATAAACATTTTAAAAATGTGAAATTACCATTTTCATCTGAACTCGTTAATTATGAAGTTAAAATTCATTTCCAAATAGAGGTTAGGCTTGGGCTTCTTAATCTTTGGACCAAACTTAAGTGTGTAAGACATTAAACTAATTCATGAGAAACTGTTCAATATAAGGGATACAACTTGTAGTGTCAATCAGAACAAATGTAACACTTTGGGTTCCTTACCAGGAAATTCACTGGAGAGGAGGTATGCATGCGAAGGAATTAATTACCTCCAGCAGTGGAGAAAGTATGTAATAAATAAGAGATTCTTGCTTTATTAATAGATAACACATTTGTTTGTGCATGTTTATATGTATGCAGGCACATTTTTGTATGTGGAAGAGCATGTGTGGATATGTGTGGATATGTGAGGATAACCTCTGATATCTTCCTTCATGAGCTGCATATATATATACTGGCTTAGAGTTTGCCAAGTAGGCTATGTGACTATCTGGGCTGGCCAGTGAGCCTGGATTCAGCTGGCTCTGTTTTCACAGCTCTGGGATAATAAGCACACACCACTACACCTGGCTATTTTGGTCGCATTGGTTCTGTGGCTAAAACTAAGACTCTTGTGCTTAAGAGGCAAACACTTTTCTAGCTGATCTGTCTCCCTGGTGCCATAAATTCACCTGTATATGCTAGAGCAACATACTCTGCATTTATTTTCCTCCAGTTTTAATGTTGTGGCATTGATATATTTTCCTGTTTTTGAAAGTATCCAAAGGACCCTTGTCTACTGTTAGCGTATAATAATGCCTATTAAATCATTATTGAATTATCGCATTGTCTGCTCTGCATTCTTGCTAGGTCAACCCTGTGAGGGCAGTATATGCTGACCAAAGACCCTCTCATTCATTGATCAAGTATTTATTAGATGCCCACTGCCCTCCAGCACTGTCATAGATGCTAAGGGCATCATGGAGACCCAAGCAAATGTGTTCTGGGCCTTTATAAATCTCGCTCAAAGCTAAATAAAAGAATTATTCAAAACATTAACATATATAAGTATCAATATAATAGAGATTTAAGTGTTTAATTTGGTTTCAAAATGTACTCTTCCTAAAAGTATTTGAAAGCTAAGAGGACCTAAGAGAAAAATCTAAGCCTTAGGTTTACAAAGGAATAATTATACTTAGAATGTGTTAATGGCCCCTAACATTATCTCTTTTGTTCTGGTCCTATTGCTTTCTGCCGACCTTTTATCTCAGTTTTTCATGGAGCATCAGGCTCTAGTAAGAGATGCTCCTGGTTATGAAGTGCTAGGCATTCTAGGCCTTTTTCAAAATTTTGGCCTATTTTAGTATTTGCTGTTCGTTTTATATTATATTTCTGAATTAATTCTTTCCTTAAATCAGGAGCTTTATGCAAAACATACCCTATTTCTAGGGGCGTGTCCTCTGATATTTAATACTCTAGGCAAAATTAAGTATGGCACTTTTAATAAAAACATCAGAGACTAACACAGAAAAACCCCTGGCTCAGCAAAAGATACAACTGCAAATTATTCAGATTCAAGACTAATGCAAACAGTAGACTATTCTATGACAATTAATAATGTCAATTATTAAAGTCTATGTTTGAAAACCTATTGTGAGCCCCTCAAAATTCCCTTTCATTGGGCTGGAAAGATGACCCAGGGATTAAGATCACTGGCTGCACTTGCAGAGGACCTGAGTTCAGCTCTCCACATCCACGTGGTGGCTTACAATAGTCCGTAACTTCATTTTCACAGTGATATGGTGCCCCTTTCTGACACAGTGGGCCCTGCCCACATGCATGCAAAACACTCACTCATACACAGAAGATGAAAATAAACTAATCTTATATTTTTTATTTTGGCCTTTGGTGCAGACATCAACCTACTCCAAGTAGGCTGCAGACAGCTTCCAATGAATGCAAGACAGCATGTCCTCTGCTCCGGGCAACAACAGTGCATCTACATTGAGCTTGACCAGTGTAAAACTCGTTCAGTAGGTGCTGGTAGTGGATTTCAGGTGGTGCCTGTGGGTGCCTTTAATGAGGGTGAAGAGTAGAGGAAAGACTGACCTTCCCTCCAAAGCAGAGCCATTCTGAGCTACAGATACCAAGTCTAGAAGTCTCTGGGGTGGACTGCTGGCTGTCTACCGTGTTTTCCATTACCACAGAACTCCCCTCTATCTGATAACTTTGACAGTTCTTCCCAACCATTCCCTAGAGCAATGTTAAACTAAGTTAACAAAATATAATAAAACTTCACCTTTTCCCATACCTTGGTGTCAGAGATGCTGACGAAGACAGGTCTGGTGGCTTCTTCAAAGGAAGACAGGTGAGTTCTCCCTTAAGATCAGTATATGCTCAGCCAACAGTTTCCCTGTGGCCTCTGCATTATAAATCCCCTACAAGGACTGTATGAATAGTAGCCCAGCTCAAAAGAGTCCTGCAATCCTAGCCTATTTGGCTTATTTTCACTAAATTATCTTAGCAAATGTTCTTCTATTGAGTGAGCAGCCTAAGTCTTTTGTGGACTCCTGATTAGGAGCTCGTGTCAAAACACCATTGATAAGAAGAACTTCATGGGATCACCCACATCGTAGGGAAATTGTAGGTTAACACTGGAAGTGGGAACTCTTTAATCAAGAAGAGGGGGGTGACTTTTAAACCTCCCAAGACACACTTTAAAATCACGCACGCACACACACACACACAATTAATTTTTAGACTCAACTGCCTGTCGTGCTTATTTCATATATCAAGAATTTAACCTTGCCTTGGGCCTAAGCATGCAAAATGTAGGATTTCCTTACCACTGTATTTTATTTCACACTTTTAATATGATGCTTTTGTGTTTGTTGTATCTTTAAAACTCAGGTCCATCATGCATTTTAGGGAGGGAAGGGCCTGGTTTTCATGACTATCTATGTTACATTGCCTCCTCCATTTTAAAATCAAAACAGTAATCATATTATCATCAGTCTACCACACCCCAAATAGTCACAGAAATGTTTTCTTATAGGAGGAATAAGTAGCACTTCCTTCTCTCTTTTATGCTTCTCTGCTTTTCTGTTTGATAGTCAAGGTTCTAAATGAGAAGCTAAAAGACTTTTTAAGAAAGAACAAGTAGATTAATTCTAAGATTTAATTCATGCATCGTAAATCATTTGTTTTCAGGGCACACAAGGCCTAGATTGAAACCTAGCTGTGGAAATTATTAATCAGACATTTGGTGTGCAAATTCAATAGAATGAACTTTATTATGTGCTTAATCAATACTCAACAAATGTTTTCATCCTTAGATCTATGACTAGCCTCCTCCTCTTTCTTATTCTCCCCCTGTTCTTCAAGTTCCTCGTCCCCCTTCTCACCACCAACATCTTCATTATCATCATCATAGTCATCTCTAAAGGCCCATGACACAGAGTAGGGTTGTCTCAAAAAATCATAAATTAAAAAAAAATAATAAAAGAAATAGAGTGAGAAGAAAAGGCCATGTGAAGGTAGAAAATACACAGAGTCTGGATACTGTATGTAATTGTGTTGTCTTTGAAACTGTTTGACTTCTGAGGAAGGAGCAACAGATGCTAAAAGACATTTGATTATAAATGCTGCTGGATTAATCCAACATAGATATTTTGAAAATGCCTTGATTTCAAAACTTAAGTTAAAATGTATGTTACTTTGGAGAAGAGGTTTTGCTTTTGTTTTCACAGGAAATGAGGTGCTGTGTATTCATTGTTGGCTAAGAAAAATAAGGTTTGATGGAGGAAGACCCCCTGAAAAACTCTGGTAGGAGTGGATGTCCCAGATGATCCAGTGTTTTAGAGCACCTCTGCTATAGTTTTCTCTGAGTTCTACATCTTCAAGACTGCTGGCTGAGATGATCCAACTTCACAGAATACTCCAGTCAGGACTTGACCATAATCCTAAATTTTATTTGGTTCCCCATAAGATTATCAGTGCCCTCAGTCAACATGAAGTAGCCTAGAAAATTATGTCCACATTTGCAAAAAAATGAATTATAGCTGTTTACCTTTTTTAGAGTGTTTTTTACAAGTTGTTGTGAATAATGGTCAGGAAAAAAGCTACACAAATTAGATTACATTCAGGGTCTTGCTTTGAAAAGAAAAAAAAGGGGAAGTGTTATGGGATAATGCTGTTTTACCCTGTAAAGATTTGTCACTTGTATTGGTTTAATAAAAGGCTGATTGGCTAGAAGCCAGGCAGGAAGTATAGGTGGGACAACCAGACTAGGAGAATTCTGGGAAGAGGAAAGGCTCAGACTGCAGTCACCATCCAGACAGATGCAGAGGAAGCAAGATAAAAATGCTGCACTAAGAAAAGGTACCAAGCCTCATGGGTAATCATAGATAAGAATTATGGGTTAATTTAAATTGCAAGAGCTAGTTAATATTAAGCTTGAACTAATAGGCCAAGCAGTTTATTATTAATACCAGCCTCTGTGTGTTTCTTTGGGACTGAATGGCTGCAAGACCAGGCAGGACAGAAACTTCCATCTATACCATGATGTTCAGTGAATACATAAATATGGTGTACGATCTTCAAATCAAGGTAATCTCTTATTCTTTACAGCTTGCATGTAGATACCCAAACCACTAAACAGAAGAGAACAGGTTGTTCAAAACAAAATTCACCAATGGGACACCAGATATTGATAAATACTAAGCATATTATAAAAACTTAATCACTTTTTTGATTAAAACACACTTAACTCACCTGATAGTTCTCCACGATTTTCTCTAAAAGATGCTTCCAATGAACAGATATCTCCGAAGACGACAGCACTTTCACCCCTACTTCTGTGGGGGCTTCACTGGGAGCTAAAATTGGATCAGAATTTTACTTTTCTGTCAGAAGTTTACATAAAAAAGTTCAAATAAAGTTATTTTGTATAAGAATGAAATAGAACTATAACTTAACATCTTGTAAACAAGTTTTAATAATCTTCCTTTTTATCTGTCTCTAGTGTTTTTTATTTTAACTGTGGTCAATGGTGATAAGTGCATATCCATATTCACATGCATGCATGCTGACATATGTGCACATATACACACAAACACGTGCACTTGCAACACACACAGACATATTCACATGTGCGCACATTTGTTTACACACACCACACACAGACACATTCACTTTTACAAAACAGGAAACTTTGGAGGTCTCAGGATGTCCATAAGCAGTAACTGTACTTTTAGAAACACTATCAACTGGTTTGTTCCACATAACCTTTTGATACAAGTCAAATTTAATTACACAGTTCAACAGTTCTACTTTCCAAAAAATGGGAAAATTAGTATTTAGTATAGAAAGGCATTCGTGAAAATTAATTTTCTTATTGCTATTTATATAAATGACCAGTGCACGAAACTGTTAACAAAATTTCCCTCTCATGTTTAAGTTAAAAGTATCAGACAGCTCAAGATCCTTGAGACAAGTTATGACATCCCTGTTTCTTGGGCTCTAGAGAGCCTTTCCATGTCTACTCAGCTGGGCATCAAGTCAAAGGCTTCTTCCCCTCAAAGAAAATTACATCCCTGGTGAAATTTACACAAAGAACCACAGACTCCTTGAAGCAGGGTCATCAATGTTTATTGTCTTTTATTAAAAAGACATAATCCTATTTAATGTAAAAACATGTCTCACATGTGAGCAGCTACCTCTCCCAGCCAAAGTAAACCAGTAGTGCCATGACTGACATCTTAGCACAAGAAAGACTGACAACCTACACAAGTTGTAGCAATGCAGGTTTTAGGAGACTCATAAAGGATTCAAGAAAGAAATATGATTAAATAAAAAATCCATGACTAAATATATGAATATAACATCATAACATAAAACAAAGCAGTAGAACAAAACGGATACTAGACAGAAAGACAATTGAAATAACTCTAACTTGTATTTTCTCTGTGAGATAAAATCTTATTTTCACCCCCAAGCTGATAACACATATGGAGAATAAAACATGCCTCCGGGCATGCTTATTATCTGGTTCTGAATTTATTTTTTAACACTTTATTATCTGGAGGAATTTAGTTTGCCCAGTTGAGACAAATTACTCAGGTGACAACCTTTTATATCTGTGTTTTAGTGCAGTATTTTATATGTAAAATAACATGCTTGTTTTAAAGATACCATAAAATAATTTGACATGCATTACCTTTTTTAGAAATATCAAACTAATAAGGAATATATGTTAAGAAATATCATTGACTCCTCAGGCTGGTGTCCCAAAGTTGTGACTGATTATAGAAGGCTTAGGCAGAAGGATATCTGAGAGCTTAAGGCCAGCCTCGGTTGCATAGTAGATGAAATTTTGTTTCAAAATAGCAACACAACATGTAAACCAGGCAGCTTAAAATATTGGATTATTTCCCCTAAAAGGACAAATGAGAAGTACGCAATACTTTAGTTTTTGAATTCTTAATTTAGTGTTACTCCTTCATGCACCAAAAAAATGCATGGAATCTCCATGTCTTTTCCATTCATTAATTATTGGCAGAGTACATATGACTAAGAATGCATAATAGGGACGCATATCTTTTATGTGTGTGTGTGTGTGTGTGTTTATGTGTGTGTAGAGGCCAGAGATCAATGCCAGATGTCTTCCCTACATTTTCTAACCTTATTTTTTGTACCAGCCCTCCTCACCGAGCATGACATGAAGCACACTGCTTAGATGGGAGTAGCTGGTCATCAAACTCTGTCTTAGCACAGGAATTATAAACAGGATTCATTTTTTTCTCACGTGGGTGCTGGAGAGCTAAACTCTGGTCCTCCCGCCCAGGAAGCACTTGAGCAGAAGAGTCCTCTCCCTGGCCCTACTATGTCTTTTGTGTTGTGTGCACAGGTGCATACATACATATATGTGTGAGCATGTAAAGGTAACATTATCCTCAAACATCTTCCTCAACTGCTTCTCTGCCTTTTTTAGACAGAGTCACGGGACCTGGAGTCCACTTGTTTAGCTAGCCTGGCTGACCAGTGAGCATCATGGTTCTTGTTGCCTCCACCTTCCCGGCGCTGAGGTCACTGACACACTATGGCTCCTCACTTTTTCTATGTGCTTGGAATCAATCTAAGGTCCTCACGTGTGCACAGAAAGTGCTTTGCCACCTGAGCCTTCTCCAGCCCTGCTTCATATTTTTAAATAGAAATATGTGCAAATGAAGAGCTTCACAGTTTGGATGGAGAATCACAGAAAGCAACCTAATTGTGTTTAATCCAAAACTGTTTGCTGTTTGCATTTACATATAAAGTCCTCAACAAGTATGCTTAGTTTACAGAAAGATCCCCTTGCTCTCTCTCAAATTCATGATTTCTACTTTTTAAATTGCTGTTATCAAACTTTGCTGTTGAATTATATAAATATAACCTGTTGAGATTCTCTTATTGTTACTTGTATGCATATGATTTTAAGACTCCACACTTGGTACTGGCTAGCCAATTCAGACAGTGTTATCTAGTAGTGGAGTTTGGAACTACTTAGACTCATGGACTGGAGAGATGGCTCAGTAATTGTAAGCACTCACTGGCCTTTCAGAGAACCCAGGTTTGACTCCCACACGATGTCTCACAACCATCTGCAACCACATTTCCATGGGATCTGAAGCCTATTATGTGTAAGCAAAATAACCACACACACAATAACAAAATACTTTTTTCAAAACATACGTAAAAACATAGAGTCCACGTAGTTATTCAAACTTGGAGAATTCAGGCTTCAAAATTATAATCATGAGACTGGGACCGGATTTCATCAGCTGACTGTTTTAAGAGCGATGTTCTAATTTACAAGGACAGAATCAGAAGACTGAAAAGGACTTAAAATATTTTTAGCAGCATTTCTGTAATTTACATGGAAGGCTGACATTTAAAACTGGCTTAAGAGAATACTTGCTTACTGCATGCACAGTACTATTAGAAGATCTTAACATACCATGCCTAAAGGGAAACAAACAAAAGCCTAGTAGTTAACATAGCTTTCTTCCTCCCTGATGCCAGGTCTCTCGTTCACCTACCATCTTGTGCTGAGTTGATGACAGCGATGAGGCTGTAGGGCCCATCTCCTTTGTTGTTGAACGCCTTCACTTTTACTTGGAAAGCAGTGGAAGGGGTCATGCTTTCATCTTTGTGGACATAGCGACCAGTATCTGGGTTAGTAACGGTCACTTTCTTCCATTCTTCTCCATCAAATGGCTTAAATGCCACTATGTAACCAAAATTGTTTCCATAATGGTATTCTCTTGACAAAGGCTAAACAAAAATTCAAATAACAAATAAGTTTGTGATACAGTTACTAGGAAGAATCTTTTGAGACGGCAGTCACACAGAGAAGAATTCCCTCGGTAAAACAATATTTCATAAATTAGGGATAGTTATGAGGATGCCAGAGTACCCAAGTATATGCATCCGTGAGATGATGCCATTCCTGGAGTGCTGTTCTTGATGCTCCCTAAGCACCTATGTGACCACAACCCCAATCACATCCACTCCCAATTAATTCTTCCCTCCCTCTTGCGGGAGAAGTACCACCTTCCATTTGGTATTTTCTCAGCCCGTGGAATCTGCCACTGTAAGAATCTGCAGTACCCTATGTGCCACCTCCTGGCTTTCCTTCCTTCCCCTTCACACTGTCTCAGTCAATTCCACACATTTAGCTTCTTCATCTACTGCTATTCAACTCCCACAAGTTAAGATGTACAAAGACAGAAGTTTCATAATTTTCCTTTCCTCTTCATTGTTAGAACCTAGAGCACGGGTGAAAAGATGCAGGATGAATGACTAAGGAATCTAAAGGCCACAACATGAACCCAGACTCCAGAACATCATGGTTATCATCAGGAGGTGATTTCAAGGAGGAGTAGGAAGGAGCAGGTGCCTGGGAGGAAGAGGAGGGCCACTCTCGTGTGCAAGGGGCTGGGTTTGGGCAACTGCTTCCTGAACACTGAAGCAGGGCTTCTTTTCCTGGAATTTACTCGGGGTTTCTCTGGAAGACAATTGTCACTTGCAAGGTTTGGTCAGTATAGGCGGCGCCATGTTGAGCTGTTCTAATACCTTCTATTTGCATTTCTGTAGGTTCAATTTTTATAAATGTTGGGATATAATATTAGCTCTAGCACACACACATGCTTTCAAACTAGTAAATTTTTTTCCCTAAATCTGACTTGAATAAGATCTGATTTAAATGGCCATATAGCAGAGTTAAGTCACTTGCCACTATATATCCATTTCTTGGATGAATCACTTTAGTTCATGAAAGGAATAAAGATAAAACCTGGTACTTTTCTTATCATCATTGACATCTTGTGACTATTATCTTCAACAGTCAAATACTAAGAATACCACATGAGTGGGTTGCTCAGAGCGTGTCTGTGCAGGTGCCAGAAACCTCACTCAGACAATCTGTGACTGTTATTCCTTTGCCTGTCCACACAGCCCCTGCTTTGAAAATCCAGAGTCTAACATAGAGCTTTCCTTTGAGTCATGAAAATTGAGTGAAATGCTTGACTCTTAGTGTCAAGCCCTTTGGACGACTGCTAAACAGATTAACATGGATTATAGCAGTGACTGAAGTCAAGCTTGAGACAGAGCCAGTGTTTTGTTTAGAAATGGATTTGATGTCATTTGTGAACATAATCTTTAGTGTATAAATACCCAGGCAAAAGGTTACATGACTTAGAATAGGTTAGAAGATGCCATGTGCTCACAATCCCTGTGGAATCAAATAGCTGGGTGTTTTCTAGAGCAACACTTCCCTGGGCAGCCAGTGTCTTGTCTGGCAGAGGAAGTGTTTCCCAAGCACAGAAAGATATGAAATCTGATGTGCATTTATGGGGAAAAGGTAGCTATTCTCTTGCATGGGTTGAGTATTCCTTTTTATTTTCAATCTATTTTAATAAAAATGGGTTTGCAATTAAAACTAGATCACCATTTCCCCCATGCAGCTCGTTAGTACTCACTGCCCATGTTATCGTCAGCTCTCTGTTGCTTCCACCGCCACCTCCTACATCCGAGGGAGCCACGTTTGGTGCTGAAACAAGTAAATTGCAAAAAGTAAATAGAAGCTAAGAATGACTTTTCTGAGAATGAGGTTCTTATTTAGCACAGAAGCCACGCATTCTTCATCCACTGAGCACAGTCAGCTGCAGCAGCAGCCACAGAGGTGTACATTCATCCTCTCACATGGTGCTTCGGTCTCTGCGTTTGTGGAAGACTGCATCATGTAGCTTCGACACTAGAGAACTCTCCTTTATGTACTCTTCCTTAACCCCAGGCTAGCACACCTCTCCTGTCAATGATGGACACAGAGGAACTCACACACTGTTCTGCATGGAAGAACTCACACACAGATGTGGATGGAGGAACTCACATACAGAGGTGCATGGAAGAACTCACTCACAGATGTGCAGGAAGAACTCACACACAGATGTGCATGGAGGAACTCACACAGAGGACAGAGGTGCATGGAAGAACTCACACACAGTGTGCATTGAAGAACTCACACACAGATGTGCATGGAGGAACTCACACACAGGGGTACCTGGAAGAACTCACACACAGATGTGCATGGAGGAACTCACACATGGGGGTACATGGAAGAACTCACACACAGATGTGCATGGAAGAACTCACACACAGGGGTACGTGGAAGAACTCACACACAGATGTGCATGGAAGAACCCACACACAGGGGTACGTGGAAGAACTCACACACAGATGTGCATGGAAGAACTCACACACAGATGTGCATGGAAGAACTCACACGCAGATGTGCATGGAAGAACTCACACACAGGGGTACGTGGAAGAACTCACACACANNGAAGAACTCACACACAGATGTGCATGGAAGAACTCACACACAGATGTGCATGGAGGAACTCACACACAGGGGTACGTGGAAGAATTCACACACAGATGTGCATGGAAGAACTCACACAAAGATGTGCATGGAAGAACTCACACACAGGCGTACATGGAAGAATTCACACACAGATGTGCATGGAAGAACTCACACACAAATGTGCATGGAAGAACTAACACACAGGGGTACGTGGAAGAATTCACACACAGATGTGCATGGAAGAACTCACACACAGATGTGCATGGAAGAACTC
>LOEQ01000611.1:316798-330038 GCA_001685075.1 Bramus lutescens | reverse complement strand
TCACACACAGATGTGCATGGAAGAACTCACACACAGATGTGCATGGAAGAACTCACACACAGATGTGCATGGAAGAACTCACACACAGCTGGTCTGTACTTGACCCCATAATCAATTTTCAACAGTCGCGATGTTTCCTCTTTCAGCCCCAGATGTCAGTCTTTCTCACTCTTTTAAAAGCCACATTGCTCTTATCTGCCCAGCCCAGTGTCCTCTTGGTTGTCTCTCTTTGGAATCGCTCCAGGGTAGGCACTGCCCTTTTTTTAATACGTGGATGTGACTTCTAACTAGACGTGCATGTCCCAGCACTCGCAGCAATGCCGACCACTTTCCCTTACAAATGCTCCATGGGAGCTGTCACCCAAATCTGTCCACGCCCTAAGGAGATGAAGTGTCAGTACTTCCAGGACTAAATTTCTTGACAGTAGGACCTAGCCACGCCCATCTCAAAACATCCCTAACAAGGTGACACTCAGGGGGCATCCGAGCCTAACAAAGAGCTGTGACTCAGAGAAGTCTCTTTAAAACGCGCGTGTCAGCCACATAAATTCCTTGATGAAATACATATTTCAGCAGCGTAGAAACAAAAAATGCACGCTGATCCTGTCCATCAAGCTATGCGATCGCCCTTCCTCATGAAGAGATTAATATGAAGCCCAAGAGACAAATTTATTATTCAGTTGTCAATACTGCATACTAGAGGATGAAACTGGGCACACAAGGATGCTGAGGTGAAGTGTAATTTACTTGTTAATGTGTGTGTGTGTATACTATATATTTTGCAGGCCAGGATGTTAAAATCTGTAAGTGTTCTTAGCCCCATAACTAATATTCTAAATTTAGATCTCTGTTTGCTATGAAAAACCTAACAAGCATCTTTTTCTAAAATCAATTAATCAAATTTTTTTCTCTAAATACAAGTAGAGTGATTGTGGGGAAATAATTTCAAAGTAATATTGAATGAACTGTTATAAACATGCACCAAATCAAATATTCCTCTTCTTAGGATAATTGTATTTGCCAAGACATTTCTTTATAATGCTTTTCATTATAACCAATTTAACCCTTATAAGTAATAAAAGCTAAAAATAGTCTATGTCTCTATTGTACTAAACATCGTCTATTTTGTGATAAATTAAATACTTTCTAGCATGCTTCAAGTGATGAATTTAAGACTCATTTTCTTTTCAAAGATTATGCAGTCTGTTCATGCTCTTAAACTCAAAACAAGCAAACCACAAAGGTAAGAACTACGCCTCTTAGTAAAACATTTTGCCTAGATTGTTGACTTATTGATGACTTTTAGCTTCAGCAGGGTAGAAGCAATTTTCTACAGAGGGAATCAACATATTGTGTGTCTAAATTGATTCAGAGAGCAGTGCAGTTGGCACTCTATGCTCGACCCTGCTCAAGGAGAAAGTCGTCCCTTGGAATGCTAGGCCCCAGGGAAGTAAATCTTGATAAAAAATTAGCAGTCACATTTCATTTCAGGCTCTGGGCACATAACAGAGAACAAATTTAGTGTTCTTTAAGACATAAATTATCAAAAAAACTTGAACTAATGTTTAAAAATTATAAATTATTAATAGTGAATAAACAATACTTAAAATTTTAAAGTAAGATGTTTTAAATCATCCCTTTTCCAGCATTTTGGATAAAGAGTATTTTATTTCTATTTACAAAAGGGCTTGTATGTTTCAGTTTATAGATCATGAAATAACTTGGAGATCAAGTCAATATCACAAGTAATTTTTCTAATGAATGAACAAAATATTTCCAGTTTTCCTTTTATATTTTATTCCTTAAATAATTTCCAGTAAAAAGCTCTTTGGGCTTTATTTGGCAATATAACAGCTGGCATGTAAGAAATTCTGAATATGAAAATCATATTTTCTAAAGATTGGCTTTTGATACATAATATGCTGACAAGTTATTTTTTGATTAGTGCTTTATCATGTGTAGTCATCCTAACACAAAAATTTAAACATCAAAATTTCAATTAAGATTTAAAAAATTAAGAGATTGAATATGATTGCATATGTCAGTCTATAAAACCAGAAATTGACATTCAATGTTCTATTTTCAATGTATAGAGTCTTCTTTTTTAATAGTTCCTTTTAGTTTTGAGATTACAATATTATTATATCATTAATATATAATTATGAAGTGCTACTAGTACAATCCCATGAACCCTACAGTGTTTGTAACTTGTGCGACCCTGGTCTGGCAGTAGAGCACATTGCTAAGGCTTCTGACATGGCTCTCATTTTAAACAGATGGTTTCCTATTGGAGGATGCAATCAGATTTAGAATCCACTACATCTCACCCAGCAAGACCACAATTTTCTAATATTTGTAAATATAAAGAGACTGCCACATAGCTCTGTGACTCCCTCAGTGAACTTACAATAAAAATGTAACTCTGCTCAGGTGAGGACATTTAGTTTGGCAGAAATAAAGGTTGTAAGCAGAAAACATAATGCACACTAAATTTTTTCTTGATACCTCAATCCAACTGTCTTTTGTTATTTAAAAGAAGTTAAAGGATTAAAGATGTCTAGTGTTCTTTTTTGTTTATGAGAAACAAAAGAATCATTTTAGTGCATTTGCTAAAGTTATTTCCACAAAACAATGATAAGGAATTTTCTTATACTACTATTGTTACTAGTATGTTTCCTCTCCTATTGAACATATTTAAGAAAAAGAAAGATGGTAAACAAACAAAAAAAAACAGAGAAAATGAAAACACAGGAGTAGAAGCCTTTCATTAGGTATAAAACTAAGGCACTATGTTTTACATGTCATTCTCGGCTGTGTTGTTATTTCCTCGTTAAATTGACTTGAACTGGCAAATACATATGAAAGCTATCAAAATTAATATGCCTTTACCTGCAGAGATATTGATGTGGGAATAAGTCATGTGATGATATATAGCAAATGGGATGTGTTTGTTAACATTTTAAATCAAAATTGTATTTCTCAAATTACAAATCTCTTCTATTTCTTCACATGAAAACATCTATCTTATAATATACTTAGCTGAACCTAAAGAGTGTCCTTAACTGTTCTCTGAGGTCTTAATATTAAGTAACTATAGAGGAATGTGTACTGAGTCACAGACTTCTGAAATGAGGAGGCAGGGTTTCAACAGATCAGTGGCCAGCAGCTCACCACTATATTAGAGTGGACAAGAATGACTTAAATCTAAACATTGCATCACATTGGCCAGGTATAAGCTTAACCTACTCATCTATAAATCTGGAATAATGACACAGGCAGGGTGAAACATGCCTATAACTGTACAACTCAGGAGGCTGAGGCAGGAAGGTCTCACGATGAAGAATATGCTACGTTATACAAAACACCTAATCGAAGGGAATAACAACAGTAATAGAGCTGATTGGGCAAAGTTATTGTGAGAATTAGGTGAAGCAATCCAACCAGAGAGTATGGAGTCTATCTGAGAACACATAGGTGGTGTGGGAGGCCCTTCTGTGTGTTGCATTTATTGGTTAATGAATAAACAACTGCTTTGAGCCTATGGCAGGGAAGAACAGAACTAGGTGGGGAAAGGTAGGCTGTATGCTGGGAAGAAGAAGGGCGGAGTCAGAGAGAAGCCATGGAGCAGAGACAGATGCTGGGAAGTTTAGCCGGTAAGTCACTGTCACGTGGTGATACACAAATTAATAGAAATGGGTTAAATTAAGATGCAAGATTAGTCAATAAGAAGCTAGAGCTAATGGGCCAAGCAGTGTTTTAATTAATACAATTTCTGTGTGATTATTTTGGTTATCGGCAGCTGGGATGAACAAGCAGCTCCTTGCAACACATAGGGAACTATGGTAACCATTGAAGCTGGTCAATGAAAGACTGTAAGTTATCTTCTGGTGGACTGGTACTTGTTGTAGACTGCTGAGATTTCTTTTTTTTCGCAAACTAAGTGAAGTGGAGCAGGATCTTAGACTGGGAATGAGACAGCATGTCATTGTTGGGTTCTCTGTTGGGCTCTGATGGCATTTATAGAAAGTCAAAGAATGCCAGAGAAGGAATACCATTTAATTAAAAATAATTAAGGAAAAGACTTTGAAAAGTTGATGCCAAAAGAGACTGGTTGGAAATAACACCCTTCTCACAGATTTTAGGTTCCATGTCTCCTTGAAACAGCTTTTCCAATAATGTAGGGATAAGACACTTAGACTGAAAACTTTAGCTCTGCACAGTTGAAGCCATAAATGTATGACTCCTAGACGGGCATTAGTTATAAATTATTTCCTAGATTCCAGTATAAGATAGTCAAACTTAACCTTTCTAAGATTTAAAAAAAAATCATCACTTCTACTATGAGATTTAAAAATTACTCAAGATTGACCACCTACTAATTATATTCAGGTAGTGAGTCCCTAGCTGAGCAGTGATGACATATGCCTTTAATCCTAGCACTTGGGAGGCAGAGACAGGTGGATTTTTGTGAGTTCAAGGCCAGCCTGCTTTAGAGAGCAAATTCCAGGGCAACAAGGGCAGTCACACAGAGAAACCTTGTCTTTAAAAACCAAAAAGAAAAGAAAGGAAAAGAAAATAAAAAAGGGAGTTTCTACCGATGAGCAATGCCAAAGATTGTCTTCTACTCTGCGGACAATATTCTCTAAGAAAACTGGTGCTCAGAAAATATACTATTTACTCCATAAAAAAAAAATCAATTCAACTCAATGAAGAACAAATGGCCTAAACTTGAGACAGGTATGATGTTACAATTGGAATGTTTACCTCACCCAACTTAAACACTTGGATTTTCCTGAAATTTTATTCTGAAATGAAAGCTTGTTAAAACAAATCAAGTTTGATTTCTTGGTATGGAATTCTGTGGTCAAAACCGCTAGTCACGTCACGCTCCATTTGTTTTCTTTGTTTTTCAAATCATCACACAGAGGCCACCATTGTAACATAGGTGGCATCTGAGGCAGCAATAAATAAGCAAACCCAAGACCTGGCTATGTGGTGTCTGTGTCTCATACATTTCAAACTGGATCACGCCTTCTTCCTAAGGAAACTTCTGTGGTGTAGAGAAAACAGAATGTTCCAGGTCATTTTGTAGGTAACTATACTAAAACAAAAATTTCTGGTGACATTTATTTTCACATTTCAGGTAAAAGACTTTAATCCAAGTTCATAAAGTAGATGAGTGTTCATAGTTCTGCTTGAAAAGCTGTCTTAAAGACATAGCTCAGTGACTTGGAAGAGACACCTGGATTTGAAGTTTGAACTTACAAATATGAGCCTTGACTTAAATCAACTCTCTGAAAGGATCCAAGCCATTAATAAACACTGGGATAGACTTTCCAAAACAAATCATGGATTTCAATGCTATTTTCTTCATTTTTGTCACTCTCATGTTCATCTGATCAGCTGCATAAAGCTACATAGAACTGTGAAAGGTAATTCATTGTGGCCATCCTCACAATGTTAAAACTTATAGTTCTATTTGGAAATCAGGTCAAGGAACTGGGGCAGCCAAAAATATGGGTAAGTGATATTAAGGAACCACCATAGAATTTTAATGGCAGTCAATCATCTTTTTAAAATATTTAGCTCCAATAAAGCTATGATTTTGGGCAAGGAAAGTTAAAATATGTGAACTTAGCCACATTTTTTTTTGGGTAGACAGGGCTTAATAAAAAGAATAAATATTGTCAGAATCAGAACAACATTTTACCTTGGAAACATGAGGTAAAGAAAGAATGGAGTATTTGTTAAAATAAAGGGTATTGAAATGGAATGGGTATTTAGCATAAAAAGGGTAAGTCAGAATTTGCTTAGCTGCTTTGAGAACCTAGTTAGAATGAAGCCTGAAGTTCAGAATATATACCCTGTGTCTTATGTCATGACTCCTCAGGGCCATGACCCCATGAACCCTTACCAACTCCCTTGTTTCCAGACCCTTCCTGCCCTCTAACACCTGCCCATATATGCCAGTCACATGGGTATTCAGCTGTAAATGTTTTTGTGGTACACCTACATGGTGAATCTCCTAAATTGCTGAACTTGTTTAATCCAGTGTCTTCCTGGTAAAGATTCACAATTTATTAAAAATTGTATATCCTACATACAAACTTTATTTGAATAGTTTCTGGTGGACTATGCTGAGAAATACAAAATTTACAGATTTTTATATAATTAATGCATCTCCTACAATAATATTTTAGTAGTTATTTTGTTTTTTGGGGCTACACACACATTTTTAGATGAACCACCGATGATGGAAAATATTTACAAATGCATTCCAGTATATTAAAGGGGTACTGTATCATAAGCTTATGGAATTTACAAAGTTCTTGCACATACCAGCGCCATCTGTTCTGATCCTGTTTGAGGGTATGCTGGGTTCTCCTGTACCTAAAGTATTGGTTGCGACCACTCGAAATTCATACTCCATCCACGGGATCAAATCCACTGCTTTTGCTGCCTCCATGTTTCCTTCGATGATTGGGGGATCTAAATAAAATCAACATATAATAGAGATTAGTAGTTGACTAAGTTATTTTTGTATCTAGAGGTACACATACACAATGGGTTGGCAGAAAACATCTATCAATGACAAATGCTAAGTTGAAGGGAGCTAGAGAAGAGTGAGAGAGAGGACACTGATTACAAACTAGAGTAAATGACACAGGTTGGTGAAATTTGCCTGTCTGGAAACCCTGAGGTGGGTGCTGGAACCCTAAACCTCTGCCAGGCTCCTAGTTCCAGCCTTGCTGCTAATCCATGGGCTACCTCTTGAGTAGAAAAGAGCAAAAGCGAGGGTAGTTTCCTAAGGCAGAAATTAGGTGAACTTCCACTAGTGTGGTCCATAAGCAACAAATGATTTTCTGCTCAAATTAAAAATGACAGTGTGACTCATATTGCTTGTAGATTTTGTAGACTTATACTATCTGGAGCAAAGCTTATATGGCTATAATAAGTTCTCAGCAATCAGGCCACTCAAGGGAGATTATAAATCATCATTAAGATATGACCTTAACTTGCTTATTTGAGATGCGATAAAAAATACACAACTAAGACAGGTCTATATCTTAGTTTAAGCTTGTTTTAAACATTTCTACATGATTTTAGTAATTAGCCGACACACAAATGCATGTAAATACCTGTATACTAGTTGGAGAATTGTTCTTTAGGCCTGCCTGGGACTCATTATGTCAGTATTTGGGGGGAACTGTCATCTGTTTATGCATGTTTGTGTACACACAGCCTTCGAGGAGGTGGTGTTCAATGTCCAGTTTTCACCTTTATACTATCACGTATAGCGAAGGCTAGTTCAGGTTTCACCATGCATATTTTTTTTCTTTTTAATACTAATTTTGTCAATTGTCTTATCATCTTGCCAGAGCTTTGTTTAAAAGAGTGAACATGTGGTTTTGACTTTCTGATTAAAAATTTGGCTGCCTCTTCTCTCTGCTTTTATTATATGTGGTTTTTCTATCACATAAAATCGGCACATGTGCTAAAGCTCACATATAGAAGGATTTTCATTCTAGATAATGGAAAGAGGGCAAGCAAAGGTCTAGAGCAACCCAAGATCTCCATCAAGTAAAGGAGGACAAATGGTTTGTACGACTCTGTGTGAGATGCCTACTCTTTTTACGTCCATCTTTTCATCAACCATGAGAAGGTAGACTCCAATAGGCCATGGCTCAGAGGTGAATGTAACTTTCTCCAGGAGAGAGCGGCAAGCAGATACCAAAAAAATAGCATCCAATAGGATGGGCAGATAGCTCAGTTGGTAAAATGCCTAACATGTAAACATGAGGACCAGAGTTTGCTCTTTATCGTCTATGTACAAAATCAGGCATGTTAGCATACACTTGGAATTCCAGATCTAGGGAGATAGAGATAGGCAGCTACATGGAACTGGATTGTTAGTCACCCTAGACTAACCAACAGACTTGGGTCCCAATGAGAGTCCATCACAACAAACACATGGACGCTTCTGAGGAATGATATCATTGATGACTCTGGTCTCCACATGTGTGCATCTGCACAAATATGACTGTGTACACACTAACTCATATCACATACAGACACAGAAAATAATATGTGAAATTTGCCTTTTGAGTGATGAAGGAATGTATTTCAGGCAAATATAAACTAATACTAACTACATTCTAAAGCATATCCTTATGCTTTTAGACCTACAGATAATATAGCGCTCACCATGAATCCAAGCAGGTTCTCTTGCCAGCAAATGGAGACTACTACAGAAAAACACAAGTGGTCATAATTTTGAGAACTATTGATCACAGGGAGCCTAGCTCCAGTGAATATACCTACAGGACAACTCCTATAACCAAGGTTCAGGGAATATCAAGGAAGAAGGTGCAGAGAGACTGTCAATAATCAAAGGACCAGGAAGTCTACTACATGTGAGATTGTGTCTTTCAGAAATGACTAGGAAACTTCACCCATGTTACCTCAATGACACAGCTGCCTAAACAAGAACTTAACAATGATAGTCCTAGCAGACACGCTAATATGGAAGAGAGAACTCTCATTGGCTCCACCCCTAGGCAAAGAACTACAGGCAACTAGTGACTGCAGAGAGCAGTAGAATTAGCCTCAACCAAGGAGCACCTTCTTATTGGTTATCCAATACAAATGTTCAGCCTTGAAATAGTACACATACAGGAAAGACTAAACAAACTTGGCAGTTTGTATTTATATATTTATATGTTTGTATGTGACCACAGTAATAAAAGACAAAGAGACCATCAATTTGAGCAAGTGAGGGTGTCATGGAAGGGATTGGAGAAAGGGGACTTTAGGAAGACTAGGAGGGAGGAAAAATTAAAATTAAAAGGGGACAAAGAAGGAAATTTGGTGTGGGAGGTCCTTCTGTCTCTATGTTGCTTTTATTGGTTAATGAATAAAGGAACTGCTTTGGGCCTATAGCAGAGCTATAGGGGAACAGAACTAGGTGGGGAAAGCTAGGCTGTATGTTGGGAGAAAGAAGGGCAGGGTCAGAGAGAAGCCATGGAGCCGCTGCCAGAGTCAGACATGCTGAAATTTTGCCAGTAAGCCACTACCATGTGTTAATACACAGATCAATAGAAAAGGGTTAATTTAATATGTAAGAGTTAGCTAATAAGAAGGTAGAGATGATGGGCCAAGCAGTGGTCTAATTAATACAGTTTCTGTGTGATTATTTCAGGGCTATGGGGCTGGGAACCAACAAATGGCACCAACAGAAATTCAGGTGGAAACATGAACAGACTAATGAAGCACACAAACTTACCTGTCTTGGCATCTTTCCAGTCATCTGAGAGAATAGTCTTGGTCTGGATAGTGTATTTAGATATAGGACTGTGATTGTCTGAACCACGGCTCCAAGTCAATGCCACAGAGGTAGCTCTAATGTCTTCTATTCTCAGGCCACCTGGAGGGCCTGGGGGGCCTGGGATGAAAATGCGGGTAAGAACTCAGTGAGTCTCAGTTAGTGAAGTAAACAGACATGAGGATACACCAAAGCTTCCCTGAAGTTCTTCTAATCAGTGCAGTTTCTGTTGGTTGTTGCTCTTTCTCAAATGTAGACAAAATGTAGTGAAAGCACATTCTGTGTTGGCACGCAATGATTCCATGTGTCCCTTTGTAAGGAAGGCAGTAAATGTTGCCATTAAAACAGCAGTGAACCAACACTTACTCAGCATGTAAAGGCATTTGTCACCAAGCCTTAAGACCTGAGTTCAGTCTCCATGATCCACATGGCGGAAAAAGAGAACTGACTCCCAAAAGTTGCACCCTGACCCCCCGACACATGGAGTTGTCCTTTGACCTCCAGATGAGTGCTTGTATCCCTGAATAAATATTTCTTTTAAAATATACAAATAAAAAAATCCAGCACTTTACTCATGATACAAGTGAAATTTTTTGGTACAGAACATGTAGCTGGCTTCAGTAAAACCAATACAAATTAAAGTGTGTTGAGCTTTAATGAATGCCTATTAGATGCATGAATCCCATATTTAATTCAAATATAAGAATATGTGATCAAGTGTTTCATTCTCTCTCAAGAAAAAATTAAATATCTTACTACAACCTATTTGCCATAATATTAATCATAATTATAATGTATTCAATCTATTTTACTTGGATTTCTGAGAATCATTTTATATACGGTTTTGGCTATTAAATTTCCTACTAGTCAAAACAATAAAGACAATTACATTGAGAGAGATTTCTCTACTTAAATGAAATATTGAAGATAACTCTCTACTTAAAGGCCCCTACTCTGAAAATATCACATTAGATGTTGACAAGTCTTAGAACACAAGACTCCATGGCTGTTGAACATAAAACAGTGTTAAGATAGGTTTCTGTAGGTACATCATTCTGTAGAAAATATGCTACCTATTTATTCTGCAAACCAATTGCACCAGGCTGAAATGGATAGATCTTATGGGGTTTCCATGGCTCTTTAGCTTGAAAAGATTGAGCTGACCAGCAAAGTACTAAGTAGAGTAAAGCTGCCAAATGCCAGGGAATGGGTCAAGTTCTTCTATTTCAGGCCTTGATTTTTTTCCCTTCTTAAAACTGAGGGCCAGAGGAGGTATTTTAAGTAACAAACTACAGTCATTATGTGCTGTTAAATCGTTTTGGTTAAAAGACATCGAGTGCAGAAATTCAGAAAATGCCTCCACTTAACTCTCTCTGTACCACAAAGGCGTCTATAACGGAATTGTGCCTATCAAATACAGCAATCAACTATTTTGTTAAGTTGCACTTGTTTTAATAGTGAGTTGTACTAAAGCACATGTCTGTCTTCATCCTGCAGCTATTACCTCCCTTATGTTCTATCAAGTGAGTATGCAGCTTTTGTATGTGATTTGTTTTTCTGGAGGATAGGCAATGTCTCACACCTTTGCCAATCTCAAGGAGGAAAATATTTGTGTGTCAATAAACACAAGACACTCCCTGTTGCTGGTAATAACTTTTATTCCTCAGAATGATATATATGAACATAATAACTGTAAACAAGTTTTTAAAATTCATCATCTATGAGTGTGCTTGTATTTAATGTTAAACAATCAGATATAGATATGTACATAATATAAAGCACACTTGCTATTCAAAGAAAACACAATACCTTTTTATGTATAAAAACCAAACTGAAACATAAGGCAACTTGTGAATGAGACTTATGGGAAAATCAAGTACTGAGCATAGCATGTCAGAGAATTAAACTAGAAAAGCAAGATAAAAGAGGAGCGAGACGATTTTTTTAAAGGAGCATAAGATTTTACGATGCATCACAACTCTGCTGAGCATTAGAGTATAGCAAGGTTACAAGGCACTAAAGGAACTCCCAGGTTAGCATCTGCCTGCTCATGTGCACATCATTTCCCTGCTGTTTTTCTCTGAAATTCTTGGAGTTCCAGGTAAGCAATATCACACAGAGGACGGATGGTGACGGCTATGTTAGCATATTTGTTAGGAACAATGTGTGCATCATAATTGTGTTGTGTTGCTCAGTGTCTGAAAAACAATTCCCGAGCAAATATATGGTGGTTGTGTTTCAGTGTTGATCTTGAATGCACACCTGGCTTGTTAGGGTCCATTGGTGACCATATGGACGAAGTGATCACAGCTGAAGTCCTTATAGTAAATGCACTCTTCATTAACACAACAACACTGAGAGGCTGTATTACCAGGAGGTGGAACGGAGGGAATGGATGAAAAGAGTGGCCAGCACCCCAAAAACCCTTATGTGAAAATATTCTTTGGAATCTTTCATCTAATATAAAACAGACTTTCTGCTTCATAACCTCTTATTCTGAGCCTTAGCTTTTAATGGCTATACCATCTCTCTAGGCTCTCACCTAGTTATTTCTTGTATTTGTCTCCAAGATAAAGATTCCACTCAGAAGGAAAAACATCATAATATTAAAAAGTTGGAATTTGACAGTTCAAAATAAGCATACCTTTAAAATTCATATGCTAATTTAATGTGGTCAGGGATTTTAAGCTCAGGGGTTCTTGCTTTCCCAAATGTAAAGTGGAGGGCATGTGAGTTCATCATTAGATTGTCATTGTGACTAAAATAGCAACCTTAAAGAATTTGGTTCCAGGCAGGCCTAGTCCCTCAGCACCCTTAGCACACATCAGCTGACATTATTGCTGCAAGCTTTCTAGGAGTCATGGCTCTGGGAAGCAGTGATTACTCTTAACAAGAGCTGCTAATTTATCATCGGAAAGCAGCAGGGACCCCAGAAAATGACATGTTTTCTGTGGCATTTGATGGAAGAGAGAGAAAATCCAGACTGTACAGCTACTGTGGAGCATGGAATTCTAGATGGCTTGAGCTGACACCAGGCCAGGCTGCTGTGCATCCCACAGGAGGGTGTGAGGCAGTGGATGTTAATGTTACCTGGTTTTTTTTTTTATTTGAAACTTTTTTCCCCAAATGACAGTGCTGTGGTAGAAAATGAGGCAAAGAAACTGTTTAACCTAGAATAAAAGAAGGCACCCAACAAGCAGAGCCCTCTCCTGAGCCTCTTGTCTATGGGATGTGGAGGCACTGGGCTTACACATAATTGTGCCTTTAAGGTCCCTGGAGGTTACACACAATTGTGACTTTAAGGTCCTTTCCTTCCTTCCTTTCTCCCCTTCCTTCTTTCCTGTCGTCACTGTGTACCCTCAATAAATCCTTATGGGAAAAACTGACATCAGGAACTGCACAAGCAATGGCCAGTGCGCACATTTTCAGCTTTGCCATATAGTCAGAATTTCTTAGGACATCCTCATCCAGAAGAAAATAATTTCTATGAGCACATTTTCATCTCAAGGTTACATTATCACAAAATATAGAAATTCATCATTTGGAAGGGGCCTTTAATTTGAATTATTTTATTCTTCAATTTGTTTTCTTCTCTTAATTATTAAAGATGTAAAATGGCTTTCCCCAAAGCTCATAGGCAACCCCAGAAAGCAAGCGATAATACTGTAAGAGCCAAAGGTCTGAGAAGACCAGGGCAATGGTTGATAAAATGGACACATGTGCTCATCACAGCCTTGGTTGCCTACAGAAAGTAGAACAAAATCAAAACGGTCTACATCCCAACCTTGAGGTGGGAGAGGCTCATGTTTTCCACCATTTACTAGGCCAATATTGAAAGGTAATTGTAACAATGAGGGCTGGCTTGCTTGTTGGGGTTTCTGTCCCGCCCAGTACCCCACAGTCAGCAAGCCCCAAAGA
>LOEQ01000611.1:303962-316719 GCA_001685075.1 Bramus lutescens | reverse complement strand
ATACTTCCTGCCTGGACAATCAGCGTTTATTTAAAACATGATTGACAGAATACAATTATCCCACACCAGGTAATTGTTGCTGGGGGTGGGAGAAAGTCAGCTTTCTTCAAAGGTGTAGCCCCTGGTAGGTCAGTAATGCTCCAGTGGGTGGTTCGAAACCCACGAGTATATACGCTTCACAAATTAAAAAGAGGGCCTGAAGTTGGGAAGAGAGGTGGGGGGGCTGTGATGGGTTGGGGGAGGAGTGGGGATACATATGATCAAAGTACATTTTATACATGTGTGACATTCTCAAATGTTAATGAAAATATTATATGTAAGAAAAGAACTTACAGCAGGTGATGAACTGATATATTTTTGTGACTAGCTCGAGCAAAGTCAAGTTATTAATTTTTCTTACCACCATTAAATACTTGGGGAGATGGAAACAGTAGAAAAAGAAGGGAAGGAAGGAAGGAAGGAAAGAGGAAATAGAGAGAAAGAAATGGAGAAGAGAATAAAGTTGGTGAAAGCAGTTTTCTGGTTTTCACCCCTCTCCGACTTCAATTGCCTCACAACCTCTCCTGAGTCTTCTGCACTGCATAGTTCTGAGCTCATGTCACATCTCTACAGACAGGCTGATCTCTGTTTCTTGATTCAGCCAGATGGTGCCAGGACAGTCTTGTGCTTGGCTAGGAGTATCTTCCTGCACTACTCAGATAGAGGCATGGACATATACTGCTCTTCCTGTTCTACCACCGGCTCCACCCTTTCTGTTTGCCATCCACACATTTTCTCTCTCCTGCTTTAGTGTCCTCCGAGATTGTTGACAGAGGATGCTCTGAGCCATCACCCTTCTTCCTTGTAGGATAAAGCACAGCTAGGTACCAGCCTCCTTTCCACAGGCACTGGGGAGTCCACAAATGACAAATGAAGCTGGTTTCAGGTCTATTACCCAGTGAAGGAATATAGAACTGTCTATTATCCAGGAGGTGGCAGAGAGTCTCTCATCTGTCACATCCATAGTTTCTTTCACTAATTTACTCTTGGACCTTAACCATTTTATTACTAAATCATCAACTACTGGTAGATGAAGAAAGAACCAATGCTCAGTGCTCCTCACAGCTGCTATTAGTGTATTTTGTAAGAATTCTGGTCTGGAAAGACAATTGCTAGAACCACTTGAGCAGTCGGAGACAGAATGCAGTCATGATAGGTGACGAACTTTCCTAGCACAGTGTAACTGAATCAGGGAATGTCAATTAGAAAGCTCAGACCATGTGTCTGCAATGTGAAGGGCTTTCTAATGTTGCCCGCCAAACATTTCCAAAGAGCCCGTGTTATATCACCTATTCTTTAAAAAAAACATGATTCCAATGTGGGCATTCTCTTTCCTCTGAAAAGTTGCCAGTTTGTAATTAAAAACAAAATGAAACCAAACAAATCAACAACAACAAAACAAGACATTGCATCACAGAACATATTCTGTATCCATTGTTAATTTTTACCAAAGTGATGCAGTCAGATGAAAAGTTTGAAGAGGCTGAAAAAGCAAAAATCATGAAAACCATCACCTTTATTTGATTAAAACAATCTCAAAATAAAACTGATCAATAGAGAAGAAAATATGTAAATTTTAGCTGACCAAATGCTTCTCCTTTATCAAATAAAAGGCCCTTCATTACAACAGGCTTGCTAATACCAGAAAATTTGTGAGGATAATGGCAATTTGTAATGCTATAAAATCAAATCAGTGTGGCATGCAGCTGTTCAAGCTTTAGCAGCAACAGGACAGAAATAAATACTGAACATCCTCTGACATTGATTTAAACAAAAAGAACTTCTACCCCAGTTATAAATAAGATGAAGGCAAGAGGAAGTTAATGAAGCTAAGAAACCTTCCTTGTCTAAATATGAGCAGACCCTTTCCTTTCGTGAGATTTCTTTCTGAATTTTCAGTCTGTTTTCTTGTCTGGTCTTGGAGGTATCACCTCAGATACAGACTACATAAGAAAATGCCCTAAGTGGAGACTCACATGTGTTTCCATGGTGATGTTTATGCGCACACACACACACACACACACACACACAACCCTCAGAATAATTTTAAATATTTACTAAAAAAGAAATTTATGTAGGTAGTTCTTTATGCCAGGTACATCTAGAGGATATAAAGGATGCACATAAGGGATCCCGAGATCCTTGGCCTCTGAAAATCGTTTTCAGTGCAGTCCCCCATGTGTAAATATCCAAGAGTATTATACACATCTCTCAAATGGTTCCTGAGCTTTTCCAACCACAGATGAAGTTGCTGGGGACACAAATCGCTAAATGAAAGGACTAAATAATGTCTCATTGCTAGACATGAAACTATTTAAGAAGGGCAAAGTTACTTCTTGGAAAAACATTAAGAATTTTAAGTTTAAGTTTGGTTTCTCTTCAAATAGAGAAAACAGAAGAAATGCAAGCAGTCCTATGAAGAATTGCACATTCCGTTTCAATCTTCACTTCAGCTCAATCCTCATACGAACCCCAACCTTCCCCCTGAAGGAGAAGGCCGAGAGGGATCATGGTAGGAGTGATGACAACTTAATATAAAAGCATGCTGTTGAAGAAGTCACCATCTTCCTGTGAATCTCACTCTATACACTGTCCAGGTTCTCTTCCCAAACACAGACTTTGCTCCCAGACGCCTGAAGGTCATGATCCCTGGCTTATAGCTGTTTGCTAACTGTTCCTCCAAAATGTGGAAGACAGCGTTAGATAAGAAAGTCACTAGTAGTGTGGCCCCCACCCAGCTTGCACTCCAATTAAAATGATTGGTGAATTGGACAGTAACACTTCATTACCTGCTGTAATAAATTAAACAGCTCGTGTAGCAGCCACGCTCCCCTTTTTATATGCCGTCAGTTTTGGGGGTAATGGGCTAACTTCAGAGATAGATAATCTCAAAGAAAAACAGGATAGGAAATATGGGACTTTTGCTGGGCTAGTATATGATGCCTTTGGTTAGTATGCTAGGCATTGTTTTCAGGTGTTAGTGAAGCTAATCCAGTATTTTAAAACATCTCACTTCAAAGCCTGTTAAGTCTCAAAAATCCTCTACAAACTAGGATGGGCAATGGAATGGCAAAAGCTACAAGGTTGGGTTAATTAGTCAAATCTAGTTTGGCACATTTTTTTAAGTTTGGAGGATGGGGACTTTCACACAACAGGTGAGTGTCCAGATCACCAGGTTGGAGGCAGGCTGGCACAGACGGGGAGAAAGGGGTCCGCCATGTTTTTCTCGCCATCTTTTCTCTTTTTACCTGCAAGAGGAAAGATTAATGCTGAAGGGAATGTTCAGATGCCCAATTTGGGCAGGAAGTCACCCACTTTGGGACTTGCCATGTGTCCTCGACAGTGGAAATCATGAATAAAGAGCCACTTAGCTACCAAAGATGTTTGCCCAAAGGAGAGAAGCTGGCACAGTGGGCATTGGTCCAAGGACCCTCCTTTCCCCCTCAGCACTAACTGAAGTTGGTAAGCGTAAGAGTTTTAACTAGAACCCGCTGGCAAAAGCCAGAACTTACACCCAACTCCCCCTGCCCAAAGAAAGATAACAGAAGGAAATGAAAAAATAAAAGAAAGAAAAAAGGAGGAAAGAAAGTTGGAACTTCTGGATTCTAAATTTCATTCTGTCCAGTTCAGGCCTACTTACTAACAGATATATGCTGAAGACTTGTAATTACAAAAGAAAAAGAAAGAAGAAAGATTTTAGATTTATCTTCTAAGAGAAAAATATTCATAAAATGTATACTAGTATTCCCTTTTATAAATTTAGCACCAGATGCTCACTGACTGGGCAGCCTGAGACCTCTTTTTCTCAGTGGAAGCAGTGAATACTAATGCCTATTTGCCTGATGCTGAAGACCAGAGCCTTATCACCACTGCATACCAAGCTTTCAGGCAACTGAACATGTATGTGTTACTGAAACTATATAATTAGAAAAAGGCTTTGGTGGTTTGTACCATTGCAGAGTTGCTTCTCTGTGATTTGAGGTCAGGAATATCGAGAGAGGGGCTGGACCCAGTCACAATAGGGCGTATCCTCCACATTGAGATGCCTTTGTGTTCTTGTAGGCTGTGTAAATCCAAGACTCAGAGGAACCTAACGATATATCCACACAGTCTTAGAACTTGGAGAAATTCTTGAAATGTAGATAAAGCTTTCTCCTTGAGAGATACCAGGAATGCTGGGAGTTGCTATTTAGAGGCATGTTGTTTAGGTCCGCGGAACCCAAACTTAGCCATATTCACAGAGGGCTACTGTCCTCTGGTTTGTCACAAGCAAATTCTTACTAAGTATTGCGAATTCAGAAGATGTGCACACTTTATCCATTATTATATCCAATCTGTAAAAATCTGTGTATTTATGGGCTACCATGCACCACGTGCATATATTACATGATGCTTGCAAGAAGGTAAGTATATGCATCTCTGCACACGTTTACCATTTCCTGATGGAGGAAACACTTGAAACCTTTCTTATAACTTTTGTAGAAGCAAAAATATAGTGAGCACATTATTTGCTGCTATGTTTTGGCTGTCAAAAGTGTAGTGCAATAGAAGACCATTCCTCTACCTGACCTTAACAGGACACCTGCTGTTCTCCTGTCCCCTCCCCATTCCACACTCATCCTTCAGGAAGTTTGTGCCTGGTACATTTTCATAAGGAATATATTGTTTCTAAAAATAATACACATCTTATAACTAGGTGCATTTCCTAATAACTACAGGGATTTCAAGTTTTCCCTACAATATGGTTACTCTCTTGAGAATTCCAGTGCCCTTTGGAACACTGGGGTGCTGCTCCAGGAATGAACTGACGAATGTCTACAAATGTCCTCTTATGTCTTCCAGCTGTCCTGGGCCACAGTGTGACTGTTGCTGACAGAAAGCACTGGGCAATTAGCAACTGAAGCGGTTTATTTCTTGGGAAAGAGTAATTTGGGGTTTTTGCTAGAATTTGCAGTTACCTGTGAGAATATGAAAAACAGTAAATCCTTATAATGGAAAAGCTTTCTGACAGGGAAACGTGTCAGAACTGTCTTCCTGTTCGTATCTAATGAGAAGTCACAGTACTAAAGTGGACTTCACACAGTGGGATCATGAAATCACTTTGAGAGAAAGTGGAGGACACTGGAAGTGGAAAGGCTGCCTTTGTAGCCATCAAGAGAAATTCTAGACTCATTTCTCCAACCTTTAAACACACTTTCTTTCCCTCAGAGTATAATACGATGAATCCCAGGAACAGTAAATAGAGCGAGAGGATCCAAAGTACTAAACTAGTCATTGTAGCTTCACATATTGTGAGCAGGTAACAGCTTTGTCCAGGCGTCCTCCCTGACTTTGTGTGCCTAGAAAGCAATGGGAGATCTCTATTTTACCAGAGTCAGGCCCAGTATGCTGATGGGGTGGGGGCGGTGGCTGGGGGCAGGTAGAAGCCAGCATGCCCATGGCATCCCCAGGACAGAAATGCACTTTCTCGAAACTAAATGTGGCAGATGCCACAAAAGAAAATGGTTCTGCTTGAGAGGGATTTTACATAAGCAATATTTCCCATGGATGATTTTCAACAGTAAATCTGATTCTTTTGTCTTCTTTTGTTTAAGAAAATGAATGGAAAAGTGATGATGCTAATGAAATTATCATTTTAAATAACCTAATATTGAACTATTTATCTTAACTTGGATTATGAATAACTGGTGGCATTTGGGAGAATAATTTGATCAAGTTTATATAAAGAATGTATTCCAACATTAATAGAGATTAATATTTCAAAAGTCTATTCTCTAATTTGTTCATGTGTTCATTAAATATAAAGGAGAGAAAGGTGAATTCAATATTTTAATCTGAAACATCAGCATCTGCCATGTTCTGGTGGTGCTGTACTGTGACAGTTCAGAAATTTCTCTAAAAATCTTCCTGTTGATGAAATGAGATTAAGGGTGCCAGCACTACTCATAGCAGAAAGTTTGTAAAAAGCATGTAGAAAATTGTTGTACTTTGTAATTTGAAACATTTAAAAAGATTGTGTGGTGTGTGTGTGGTGTGCATGTGGAGAGGGCACATTTTATTCTGAGATAGGCTCTCTCACTGGCCCCAAACTCACGTACTGTGGTATGCAGGCTTACCAGCGAACCCCTGAGACCCATCTCTGAGACTCCATGATGCTGGGACAACAAACATAATTCCCCACCCTTGCATTTCTAAATCTATGTTCTGAAGACTGAACTTAGATTCTTAAGCACCTTACCAACTGAGGTATCACCCTCACTCACGTTGAATGCTTATGCTTAAAGAATTATTCTTTTTTATTCCATAACTATGTGCATGTCTGTGTGTGGTTATGTGCATGAGCGATATTGTCTGAGGAGACCAGAGATGTCAGATTTCCTAGAACTGGAATAATAAGATTGATGTAGGAGGGTCATCTGTCTATGTGTTACTTTCATTGGTTAATAANTAATGGGCCAGGCAGTGCTTAAATGAATACAGTTTTCCGTGTAATTATTTCGGGTGTAAAGCTAGCCATGAGGGAGCTGGGTGGGATGAAAAGCAGGCCTGCTCCCCTTTCACTACAGATGGAGCCCAACCGCTCCTATTCACTATATAAGATGTTAAGAGCCAACTAACATGGATGCTGGGAATCAAAGGCAATCTACAAGAATAGTATGCACTCTCACTGGTAGATCAACCTTCTCAGCCTCATGACTTTAAACTATGTGAAGCATGTGTTTATATCTGCATTAAGCTACATAACTGGAAAATGTAATGTAAGTTAGCAGAATTTCCCTTTGTTATTAGTCCAAGTATGCACACACAATGGGCAGTAATAGAGCTGTCAAATCTGTTAGGTGACTTTCTGTAGAAGCAACATTAAAAAAAATAGAAAAGAGCCTTCATTTGAGTTTCCATGTTGATTGCTTATCTCACTAACTGTATTTGAATCAGGGTTCCATTATTTTGTGGTACAATAGTCAATCTGTATGGATAGCTGGCATCAGATTGTCTTGACTCAAACCTTGCTCTTCTACTAAGTACCTACATTGTCATAGCATCGGCTACATAGTGCATAATGTGCTCATCACAATATAGCATGGAATCATATACATTAAATTATGTTTATATATATCTGATATTCCTAGTCTGTATCATCATAAATAAATATTGAGTTGCAAAAACAGTGATTCTTCAGCATAATTCAAATTATCTTCTAAAGACGATCCATTTAATCTTTATTTACCTACAAGACTTTTAGGTGCCATTCATTATCTGTGCCTGCTCTAAAATAGATATAATTCGCATGAACTTCAGTTTAATTTGGCATTATTCTCCAGTGAGGACACACACACAGAAGCAAAAACGTGTCTTAGCACTACAGTGGACACGGAACAGTCACAGGCCCTCGAGGTTCTTGACTGCTTCGATTTTTCTAGTCCTTGATTATTTTTTAAAAGAAGTTGTGCATACCGATCAACTACAGAGCAACGAGAAATTCCATTCATCAAAATCTGGCCAGTTTCTCAAAGACAGAGACTGAAAGTAAGCCATTTTCCTTCAACTTAAACCGAGAAATATAATTTCACAAATAATGCAGTTTAAGTCACAGTAGTACTTGGAAAAGTTTTTCCTTGCATTTTTAAGAATATATTAAACAGGACAGTAGGTTCTAATTTTAAACAGCCAGCCATTTTCTACATCTTATGCTTATTCTGACCAGACCGCTGCTCATTTCCACCATTCAGCCTTAGTAGGGACCGCTGTGGAGAGATGCTCTGAACAGCATTTTCTTGACGTGGATTAGTTGATTCTCAGAAGAAAGGGAAATGCTTAATTTCGGGGCCAGCTTCGCTATTAATAGCCAGTGTAGCTGCGGTTTAGTGTGGAGTTGGGTCAAAATGCTTCTGAATGGCGCCTAGTTGGTCCTTCTTTCAGCCAGTGTGGGCAGCAAGGGCCATTTCACTGTCTAAGTCCTGCGAGGCTGATGAGACAGCACCTCCAGTCTGTCTGTGCAGCAAGATTTCCTTGGCCAGAGCAAGTGGAAAACTCAGGCTTTCCTCCAAGGATCTGAGGTGAAATGAGTATTTTCTGGCCCAGATATTGCAAAAAAGCTACCTCTTTAGTTTCATTCAAGCTGGACATTGATCTTTTTGCTTTTACATGTTTATCTCTTACCTAGGTCTCTGTCGGTGCTGCGTGTGTGTGTGTGGTGTGCATGTGTGTATGTATGCATGTGTGCATGTGTATGTGGTATGTGTGGTAAGTGTATGTAGTATATATGTATGTAGTATATATGTGGTATGTACATTGTATTGTGGTATGTGTGGTATGTGTGGTGTGTGTGTAATGTGTGTGTTTTATATATATATATATGTGTCTGCTATGTACAGTATATGTGTGGCATGTATGGTGTATGTGTAGTGTGTGTGTGTTATATATGTGTGTGTGTATGTGTGTCTTTTGAAGTTGTATTTATACCTACACTCCTCATTTGACATGTGTGTTACATGAAACCTTTTTTGTTCCTGTTCTTCCTAACTTTCTGAGGAATAAACTGATTTGAAGTTCCTTTGAAATAATTTCAGCCTGCCTCACTTTAATAATGTTTTGTATAAATTCATAATTGATTATTAAATAATGATAAATCAGATGTAAGGGCTCTATAAGACAATTGAATATTTATGCAAAATACTAAAAAAATTTAATTTTTGACCTACCTCAAAGAATTCTACAAAATTTAAAAGGTTTTTGAGCCCTATTGCATTCACGGATATAAAAAAATCCCTGATTTCTCATTTGGAATCCTAAATAACCCAGAAGTTGATGACTTAACCTTTTATTGACCAGTAATCTGATGGTTTATTTTGGTTGTCCAGTTGGCAAGACAGAACCTCCACACTTTCCTGAGGAGATTTATCTAGATTAGGCCACTAAGGTGGGAAGTTTCACCTTAATTGAAGGCTGCACCATCCGGTGGGCTGAGGCTCTGAACTGCATAAAAGGATAAAATAAGCTGAAAACCAGGGAATGCTGGTGCGTGCATATGCAGGCCCTGAGGGGTGTAGGGGCCTCAGCCAGAGTCTCTTTGTTCTCACTTGCCATGAGAGGTGCGGGTGCCTCCCCTGTGATATTCTGCCTGGCAAGTGGTCTCTCTTTCCTTTCTGGCTATGGCATGGTGACCAGCCATCTCCTGTTCCTGTCATTATGCTATCCATGCTTGGTGAAATGACTTTCCCACCATGATAGACTATACCCTGGAATTGTGAAAACCAAAATACCCACCCCCTTTCAAGGTTGCTTTTGTTTTGTTGCAGTAAGGAGAGGGGTTTCTGTAAGAAGTAAGCAACTAGTGGTGAATAAGGTTGGATTTCCTAACTCCACAGTGCATTAAAGAGATTTACAAGGGCGGCTCACAAACCTCACTCTCTCAATTGGGGAGGCCACCTGAAATGCTCGTGGGTGTGTAGCTTAGGTTCTCAGGGTTTGGTCACCAAGCTCTGATGCTGTTTGGCAGTGGTGAGGGGAACTCTGAGGAGGTAGAGCTTAGTGGAGGGCAGTTTAGTTATGAAGGGCAGGACTCAGCCTAGTGTCTCTCTGTTCCCACTTGCCATGAGAGGTGCAGGTGCCTCCCCTGTGCTCCCTGAGGTGATAATCCACCTTGGGTCCGACAAGGAACCCAAATGATCATAGACTGATACGTGTAAGATTCACAATGAGAATAGATTTTCTTGCTTCCAAGCTGTTGGTATTTGTCACTGTGACAGGAAGCTTTTGTTCTTTTTCACAGGTATCAGGAAGACACAAATGTTTAGCAGTCTTCTTGGGGTAGTTTTTTGTGAGAAGTATAAAATGTCTAAAGTACAAGAGTGTTTTTTAAATTAATACAAAACAATTCTCACAGTAAAGATCTAAATAGTAAGCATTGACCACAGGGTAGGGACAGAAACGTCAGTTAGTCATCAACACTGCTCTGCAAACTGCAAGCCCCACCCTGTACTATCCATGTTAAAGGTTAACTGGCTCTTCCCTCGTAGAAGGCAGTTTGGGGGCTGTCCCCTCAAGAATTGCTGCACACACTCCATGTATCTCTGTTACAGTTCTTGGTGTCTTAAGTCCAGAGATTTTGAAAGTTTTGTTAGGAGGTAATTACAGATTCACAAAAAACTATGAAAAATAATGAGAAATTTGCACGTCCTTCACTTTCCTGCCAGGATGACAGTTCACAAAACTGAAGAACAATGTCACAACTCAAACCTGACATGGATGCGATTGGCAGGCCCCTCCCAGAGGGGCTGCTCTCAGGTGCCTCCCTGTATTCTTCAGTACACTTGTTTCTTCCTAAGCAACGTTCGCTTTGCCTCCTACCTGCCTGTGTGACTGCGCCCCGGCATACAGCTTCACCATAAGGTCACCTATTGCATTCACAAAGCTGGTTACCTGCCCATTGAAAACGTGAATATACTTACTCTGAGAATGTGAATTAATCAGTACAAATCCCTTAAGATATACGCAGTCACTGCATATTTATGGTTGAGTCATACTCCACTGAATTTCTTTAACCATTCAACTCCTGAAGGCCGCTTGAGTTGTTTCCAGTCTTTAGTATTATAAATGAAGACATTATGAACATTTTATTTATATTTTGGGTATCTATGTGTTTCACTTTTGATACCTGTCCTTTTTATTATAAATATACATATTTATGTGCATAAATTTTTATGTCTGTGGGATAGACACCTTGAGTGCAGAGGCCAGGTCCTAAGGTAGCGCAGCCGTATGCTCAGTGCCACAATTTTCAGCATGCCTGCCCCTTGGAAATTACTCCACTCAGGTGTGAACGAGTCAGTCTGCATTATTTTTAAATTGTAGCCTTTTTAAGGAGTCTGCCTTGGCATCTCCCTGGATTTCCAATTTGTGTTTTCCTAATGGCCCATCATGTGGGACACTTGATGTGTTTATTTACAGTTTCTATATTCTCCCATCAGTGAGATGTCTGTTCACATCTTTTGTTCCGGTTTCATATTGAGTCATTTGGTTTCATGGACAAGGAGCTGATTGTAATTGTCCTGATATATCTCGTTCCTCATTGTGTAGACAAGTACATAGTGGATGGTTATTCTTCTTTCAGCACATTAATGGGAATAAAACATTATTGTATTAGCCCTATATTGTTGCATAACAAATTATCCCCAAGCGCAGCATCTTAAAGACGAGAAGCACTACTATCTCTCATAAGTGTCAGTGGGTGGATGAATCATTCTGTAATGTCTGAGCTAAGTGGTTCTGGTCAGTTTCTCTTGGTAGTTGAACGCTACAATCAAGGTGCCAGCAAGAGTCACATGCCCTCGATATCTCCCTCCAATCACTGGTAAATCAGCTTAGGGCATGGGGGAAGCATATTCCCTCCTCCTGTGGACTTCTCCATGGGGCCATTGACATCTGCTTCTGATATGGCGGCCTTCAGTCCTCAGGCCAGGGAGCAGGAGCAATATTGTTCATCACTGATCCTGAAGCATCACTTCTGCTGACCCACAGAGTAAACAAGCCGACAGACGTAATATTCAGATTGCTGAGCCAGAATCAAGAGTCACTGGGGGCCATCGCATGGGCCAGTATCCAGGTCATCTTGTTACTATTGCTACTAAATAACCTGCTGTCCATGTACCAGTGTATCTTTGTGAAGAAGATCGGTTTCACTGGTAACACTTTATTTACTTTTGGTTTTCTCAAGTTTTATTTTTACTTATTTTTTGTGATTCTTGACCAGGAGGAATCCTGTTTGTCCTTGGCCTTCTCAAACTTGTCTACATCCTGTCTTGGAATGTGTTTTTCTTCTCTTTTGTTTATTTTTTTCCTTAATAATTCAATTGGAAAACAAGAATTTCTTGCTGTATTCTCAGTGGGTTTTTTTTCATTTTTTTTTTTTTTGCATTTGGGTCTAGCAATATTTGAAAGGCTGGTGTCAAAGTTCTCAGATAAAGTCATCCTCCTGCCTCATTTCCCCAAGTAGATAAGCCCAGAGTTATATGCCACAGGCTAAGCTACATTTTCAATGTCTTTAGCTTTTTCAATGTCTAATTTTTTATTCTTTTTGTGTGTTTGTGTGTGTAAATGTACCACATTTTCCTCATTCGGTCTTCATTCGAGGACCATTTAGGTTGTATGAAGCTTTTTATTGCCTTTACAATTCATCAATATTTTAACATACAGTGAGTTCTGTTACTTTGGGGAGCATTTTTTTATATGTATATGAATGCATCTTTCATCTGTTGAGAGAGTAGCTGTATATTTCCTATGTAGCACTGATCCTTGTGAAAATATGAATCTTATAGCTATTTCAAACAATTTCTATTGTTTTGATGTACCATGGCAAAGGATATAAAATCCAAATTTGAGTAAGTGTATTTGATCATTTACTTAAATTATAAATATTTTATTTAACAGTGGTACATGTATTTGTCATAATATAATATTATAAAGTGCTATTTATTAAATAGTATTAAGTCATCATACTATTTCATTTATTTGTTATTCTTTAGAGTTTCCATACTGAGTGCTTCTCTTATTTATAACCTCATTTGTAAATGAGTCCATAAACAAGTCATGATGTATGTCAAATAAAATGCTGTATTTTTTAGTTTTGATTTACTAAAGCCTTTTTAAAAATATTAATTAATTAATTTATTTATTTATTTATTTATTATGTATACAACATTCTGTCTGTGTGTATGCC
>LOEQ01000611.1:259089-273863 GCA_001685075.1 Bramus lutescens | reverse complement strand
GCCTCTATGGTTCCTGTCCTGTCTTCTTTTGCTCATGAGCAATGAGGTGGAAGAGTCAGTTGAATAAACCCTTTCCTCCCAAACTTGCTTTTTGGTCATGGTGTTTCTTTACAGCAACAGAAACCCTAAGACAACATATAACTAAAATTCTGCTAAAGGAACACAGCAATAAAATTATTCATAATGATATTCTGATATAAACTTGAATCAGTTCCTCATTCAGCCCTCATCATAGAAATTTCTTCTTGCAGTAAAGAACTAACACCAAGTCCCCAAGTAGACAATGTGAAGATGATGACAGACTTCGAAGCGCTCAGCCTTAATCAAATGCCTCCTGTCGAGACTCAGGGATCAACGGGGAAGAGGAGGAAGGAAGATTGTAAGAGTCAGAGGTGGCAGATGTCTCCAAGAAAACAGTATCTTCTAGACACAGCAGGACTGATACACACATAAACTCAAAGGAACTGTCATGGCATGCAAAAGACTTGCATAGGCTTGAACAACAAAATATCCAAAAAGTGAGAAATAGAAGTGGGCCCAAGTCCCAGCCTCCAAAAAAGCTATTTACGATTGATATCTAACGGGAATGGGAAAATTAGTTTTATTCCAGTGGCTTGTTACTGTCACTTGGTGCATCACCCACACTCCAGGTTAGTCTTCGTGCCTAGGAGTAATTGACAAACATAAAATCTATTCTGTTTTTTGTTTGTGTGTGTATCTATATGTATTTTGTTTTGTTTCTTTTAGTCTTTCTAGGAGGGGGCTTATTTTGTATTAACTTGTTGCTGCTTTTGTTTTGAGGAAGAGAGACAGAGAGAGAGAAGGGGAGGGAGGAAGGAAAGGATGCGGAGGAAGGGAGTGAGGAAGGAAGGGAGAGAGAATATGAAGATAAGTGGGTAGGGGTGGAAAGGATTGGAGTAGCAGTAATCTGGGAAGTGGAAAGGACTTTATAAAATATGTTTGTCTTCGGGTTTCTACTGCTGTGAAGAGACACTGACTACAGAAACTCTTACAAACTTATAAAGAGTTTACTTGAGGTGATGGGTTAGTTTTAGAGGCTTAACCTATTATCATTATTATCATCATGGCAGGGAGCATGGTAGCATACAGGCCGACATGGTGCTGGCTACATATTTATCAGAAAGCAACAGGAAGTGGACCATGACACTTAAGCAAAAGAGATCTCAGCTGCCCCCAGAGTGACACACTTCCTTCAACAAGGTTACACCTCCCAAAAGTGCCACTCCCTATGAGCTTATGGGGCCAATTACATTCAAGCCGTCACAATATTGTATGTAATAAATTTAGAAAACAAAACATCGGGCAAAGGGGAAGGAATTTCCTCCTAATTTTGCTACTGTTATGAATCTGATGTACAAGCCCTGAGAAGGTGCAACCCACAGTTTGAGAAGCCTGCTCTAACCACCTTAAAGTGGTAACCACTCACGTCATGTGGCTCCTCTGTTCAACATTCTAAGTGCAAACATCACTAAAAGTTAAAGCACATGGTTGCTATGCATGCATGATAAGGTCCTCCACAGCCCAGCTCCCGGAACCTCCATTGCATTTCTTCCTGTCTTCTACGTCATCCCCTCTGCTGCAGATAATCTGTCCTGCATTGCACCCAGGGTCCAACCTCAGCCCTTGCTCTTATTGCCTCTCCCTTCTGGAATGTCATCTCAGATGCTTATACCATTAGCTCCTTCACTTCTTTATGATTTTAGTCAAGAGTTCCTTCATACCAAGGCCCCTTCTAAAATCTAAATTATCACCTACCCTTTCCTCTTCTCCCTCTCTTTTATCCTGTACCTTTAAGTACTCCTGTCAGAGCAGAGGGTCTCTGAGGACTGGCAGCTTTGATTGTTCTGTTCCACTGGTGTGTTCTCTGAAATGAGCAGTGTCTAGTTTAGGGGAAGTGGTCACAGGGTTTTCTTAGTCAATGGAGCTCACCCATTGTTGAGTAAGCAAAGGGAGTCGCTGGACGGCCATTGCCTTGTTTGTGGGAAATACTCTGAAGAGGAGAGGGATTTGCTCAGTTTCAGCAATTCCTCAGCAAAAATCTGTTCTCTGATGGAATCCTGCTGTAACATTGTACATAGGCCCCTCCTATATGGGCTAATTAACTGTGTTTTTTTTGCAGTACAGACAAAATTATGAGTATTTTATAAGAAAATATGCATGTATAATTTTCATATATGCATAATGAAATTTCACATACATGAACATTTACATGTAATATATGTGCATAATTTTGTATAAAATATAGATGTCTATATGTCTGAATGCATACAAAGTCAGTGCATTCCACACAAAATTACTTATAGCAGAGTGTTCTGTTTTATTTTCTATGGATATGTTTTAAGTCACATTTAAAATATGAAGAACATAAAACATTATTTCCTTTTCAGGGAAAATATGAAACAAATGAAAACAAGACTGTGAATATATACTATAACAGCCATTCTTTTAACCATATCAAATGAAATAAATTTGTATTTAAAATTGAATTTTTAACAGATGATTTTTAATTTTGTTCCCTTTCTGAAGTACACAATTATTCTCATAGATCAGTGACTTTAAGGACATTAATAATTTATCATGTCTTTATTCTTTTCTAGTGCTTAGTTATAAATCACAGTGTATTGCAGATATGAAGCTGAAAAACTTATCTTACATCATTCCTCAGTACTGTTCTCTTTCTGAATATTCAACATAAGTTCTAGAAAATATTCCATAATTTCTCCTTTGTGGTAGAAACTTTAATAAGGTACAATCCAACATAGCTACTGTTTATAAACTAAAATTGCTAGAAACCCTTAGGTTTAGGGCCAAGTGACTAAGGAACCCAGATGGAAAAGCATCTACAACCCCTTGTAAGTGATGACCACAAAGTGACGCTGTTGCAGAATACTGTCCTCTGGGTATGGTACAGACATTGTTCTAAAGAACGCTCGGTGGATGTGTTTACTTGCGTGATGTCTGCTTGACGCTGATTCACTTAACTTTGTAGGAGAAGGGCTCACAAAGCTACATCCCTTCCTAACATATAATTATCTTATAGGGAGTTAGTGGCTGCTGGAGGAAAGGCGTTTCCTTCAGTGCTGTAGCTGTTCTTCACTTGCCCATGCTTATGTAAACGACACCTCTCCCGTGTCCGCTAAGGGATACTAGTTAAACTCACAGCTTCACCAAGCTAGTCTTGGGTGAAATCCTTTCTTAGGAGAGTGTCCTGTCCATGATGAGATGATTTTTTTTTCCTCCAGGAAAAGTTCACAGCACAAATGCAAAGAGTGAATCTCATTAAGTTAATGATGGGCCATGATTTTTAGATAAATTAAGTAATTGTTGGCGTATTATCATTACTAGAACACTCAGATGTCCTCATTTAATTCCCGAGGTGTTTATAGTTCGAGGAACTCCATTTACTTGGAAAGCAGTACAGAGGGTCTCAGAGAAGCACCATTCCTTCCCTTCCTGAGGTGTAAATATAGTTCGGGAAACCCCACTTACCTGGAAAGTGGTACGGAGGGTCGCAGAGAAGCACCATGCCTTTCCCTTCCTTCACTTTCACCTCCGGACGCTCTTCAGGAGGAAAGGGGTCAAGATCTAGTTCCAAAAGGAAAAGGAAAATGTTCACTCTGCTCAGGAGAAAGATATGTTTGTTAAGTGTGATCTTTCTGTAACTTGTTTGAACGATATGGCAGAGCTGAGCTGGCTGTGGACACGGGCGCAAAGCAACTTGTTTTTACAGCTGGGATTGGCGCGCGTGCCATCCAGTTCCATCATGGACTCAGAGCAGCCTGCAATTCCGACAACCATGAAATTTCCGGCAACCCTAAAAATGTTCCTTTGGGGTTAGGGAGGTTCTCAGTGAAGACCAGTGAGAAATACAGTGAGGTCAGTCAAAGACAAGGAGCTGCAGAAGAAACTAGAGGAAACACAGGTGTGCATCCCTTCTGGCCAAGGCTTGGAGAGTCAGTGAAAGGAGCTGAGGAATGAACGCAGGGGACAACGGGAAAGTGATCTGCACAGCCCAGACCCCAACCCCCAATCTCTTTTTCTCTGTGTGTTTAAAGCTCACATTTTGTTTGATTTCTTGATCCTTACGTGCTTAGGTTCTTCCTTTCTCTGACTGATAATGGTTCTCATTAATTTCTTCCTCTCCTTCTCTTTTGTGATTCGCACCGAAATCACAATACCTACTTTTTACCCTGCTTAACACACTGCCTGTCTCTGGAAACCCGTGTGGCTCTTCCTGTCATATTTTTCCAGCCACATCTCTGGACTCAAGGTGCTAATGGCACCTGAGCGCCCTTTCCAGCCTCACCTGATCATTTGACATTTAATTAAACTTGGCAAAGCTCTGTTAATCTCTGGTTGTGGAGCTGAACTTAAATTTATTTCTCTAGCTCCCATGCTACTGCAGCAACAGAAGAATGTTTTTGTCTTTTAAACTGTCTTTCTTTGAAAATTAAAAAAAAAAGCTTTAGTGCAGTGCGAGTACTGAATTCTTTCTAAGTTTGATGTGTTTTATCTACAACACTCTTTGCTTTAATATTATTGTTTCTTTCTAAGTTTGATGTGTTTTATCTACAACGCCCTTTGCTTTAATATTATTGTTTCTTGAACTATCTCACCCTTCCTGGTGATTGATCTGCTTCTTTGAAACATTGTTTTCACCCTATAATGTACTTAGCAAAGATTGAAAACGACATAAAATCACAAACTGGAGTTGTATTACTGTAATCAGCTCCCCTTTCAATGTAGCACTGTCCTGACGAACAAACTCTAACTTGTAGTATGATAGGCTTTTTCATTTCCCAGCCAGCCAGACTCCCAAAATAATCACACAGAAATTGTATTAATTAAATCACTGCTTGGCCTATTAGTTCTAGCTTCTTTTTGGCTAGCTCTTACACCTTAAACTAGCCCATCTCCATTAATCTGAGTATTGCCACATAGCTGTGGCTTACTGGATAAAGTTCCATCCCCAGTGGGGCTACATGGCATCTCCTGACTCTTCCTTCTTTCTCCCAGCATTCAGTTTAGTTCCTCCCCACCTCCCCGGCTGGCTCTACTCTGCCCTATCACAGACCAATATAGATTCTTTATTCATTAACCAATAAAAGCAAAATATACATAAAAGGACTTCCTACATCACTTTTATTTTACCAAGTATTTTTTGAAATTTTTTATATTATAGGCCCCCATTAAAAATGTCGTAATCCAATTTTAAGATAGTCAACTAACTAGAACACAGTTGAATTAATCCCAGCCCACAGAAGTTAAACACTGAAGAGCCAGATAATTTCAGGGATTGGGGGTGGGTTAGGAGAGGCACAGGGCACTTTGCACATCTCGGATATTTTTTCCTAACAGCTAATTCTCATCCCATGGGGGCCTTCATGCTGGCACCACTTCGTCGATGCTAGAATTGCAGAGAACCGTCCAGGATTCTTCACCATCTAGTCTTATTTCTTTTCCATCATCTTTGTAACACTCGTAGTACTGTGCCTATTTTGAACTTACCAAGCAAATCACACTACCTTGTACAATGCATTTCTTCTATGGTAAATCTTACTAGCAGCCTGCTCTCTCTTTTTTTTTAATTCCCTCATTGCTATACTCTTAGTATGACAGTCACTCAGAATCATCATATCTTACTTGAAATTTTCACAAGCATGTTACTTGTCTCACCAACAACTAGTTGCCACGTATAAATGAGCAGATCATGTGACTTCTTTAATAAGCCACATGTTGTCACTATGGTTGAAATGAAAAGATAGGAGGGTTCATAATCATAGGGACATGATTTTTTAATTTTATGTATATGTGTGTGTATGTGTGTAAGTGCATGTGTATGTTTGTGTAAATATACATGACATTCAATAGGTGTGTACGTGTGTGTGTGTGTGTGTGTGTGTGTGTGTGTTTGCTTTCTACCCATGGAAGCCAGAAGAGGGCATTGAATGCCATGGAGTTGGAGTCATAAGCAGTTGTAAGCCACTCAACAGGGGTGCTAGGAACTGAACTTGGTGCTTCCAGAAAAGCAGTTACCGTACTTAACCTCTGAAACATCTCTCCAAGAGAAGTACTGTTCATGAAAGAAAAAAGCTGAGAGAGTTACCATTGCAGAATTAAACCCCAATTTATATAGACCTTTATCAATAATCAAAACACTTGGGATTTCATTCCACACAAATAAACCCACTCTTTAAAAAGGTGGTGATTACTTACATCCAAAACTCAGGGTCGCCTCTGTGCTTCTGACCATCCCATAGTTATTGGATGCCAAGCAGTAGTATATCCCAGCATCTTTCTGCTTGTCAGGGTTGTTGATGACAAGGTTTCCGCCTACCATACTGTATCGGTCATTCGTCAGGTCAACATCCCCATTATTCATTCTCCATCTTGAGAAAAAGACATTAATGTCACTCTGAAGGTCATGAGGCCTGGAAACTCTGCTGGGCTAACCTCAGACTGAAGTGCTTTCATATAGCTCCATGGAAAGTGATATGGTTGTACAGGACTCACTGGTATTTCTTAACAACCTGCAATTCTGAGTATTTGGAAACATGAATGATAATTTAGCTAAAGTACAAAAATGTAAGTACTGGCTCATGACACATCCCCTCATCTTAAATGAGGCATCCTAAAAGAAAAACGTGTTACCGAGATTCATTCCAGGAAATTGATTTCTTATTGTTTAGACATGAGCATACTTGATAGTCATACATTACTCACTTAATTGCATATGTGGTTTCATATATATGAAACCACATATTTATACACTGTATATATATAATAATTTATACAATGTATATATATATATATACATTGTATAAATTATTAAAGACATATCTGTGGAAGACTTAAAACATAAATTATCATTATCTGACTAAAAAAAACACAGCGATTTTCCAATAAAACTAAAGGAAGTAGGCTGTCTGCTCAGCAACTAACACACATTGACCACCAGGGGGCGATCACTCAGCTTAAAATTACTCCATTGAGTCTTTACGTTACAACTAAGTTATCAAAATCAGAAGTTCTTCAGCCTGAATTTAATGTTCAGTTATGTCTTTTCAGATTTTCTTTAGGGGAAACATTTGTGGAAGGCATTTCCCTCCACCATATACTCCTGTGTATAGTGGTCAATGAGAATATTTGGCTAAGAATGCCACCCAAGAATACCACCCACTGAAGGGGATAAATAGAAGTCTGCTGTTTTGTTTTGTCTTTCGAGTGAGTTTCTGAGAAGAATGCATGTAGAAAAGAGTTTTCATTTAGGATGATAGTAAGAAACCATTTTACAATCATCCCATGCTGTGCCAGTGTCTGCCTTTTAAAGCAATGTCCCAGGAAAACCATCAGGCAAGAGTCTTCACCGTGAAGTTTAGGGGACAGTTGTGGCTGATTTTTGGGTGCCAAATACATTTCTGATGCACGTAAGGATAATGGCGAGAGCACATGATGACAGGATGTGTTTATGATATTTCTCGGGTATAATTTTTCTGCCAGAGACAATTTCTAAAGTAAGCACGGAGTACTATGTGTGCGCCTGAGCTGTTGGAATAGAAGCGAGCGGTGTGAAGCGACCATGGCACGTGTTTCTCAGTCAGGCAGCTTCAGTTGCTGGGGTTTCCCCCACTTTATTGGCTGCAACTTGTGTTTGTTGCTCTGACTTCCTCTGGCTGTGGTTGTCTGAGATATCATATAATTTCCTACCTCACTGTGTTAGGTAAGTCCATTGTTGGCTTTCAGAAATGGGTATTGAAAACCCTAGGCATGCCTTTGGATGTGTATTTATATTGTAGTGCTTGCTGCTTGGGCGTGGAGATGGCGGAACATGTGACAAGGCTGGTGAGTGGCAAGTGAAGTTACTTGTTATGCATCTTACCTCACAGGGTGCCACCACGCATAAGCAATCACCACTGAGCATGCTACAAATACAAAACTACATGTGAAGGACAGATTGCATGATTACCTAAGGCAGTGCAGTTTGCCCTGTAATTTAGTACACTGGAAAAACTTCAGGAATTTCTTTTTACCACCAAACAAGTCTTTCTCCTCTTCTCTTCTTCTTTAGCTTTCATTTTGTTGTCAGATGCAGCCACCTCTCTATCAGGATTGAACATCTACTTGGCTCTCTCTGCTTCCTATATTAATAAATGGACAGTCAAGCCAGCTCAAGCTCGGGATTTTGTTTGGCTAAAACCTGTGGGGTGGAGTCAGTGACATGTTTGCCAGATCACATGTTTGCCATTCCTACAGCCTCTGTGTGGGGAAGGACAATAGCCCTGTTCATGCTGTATTCCTAGAAACACTGAGCATAGCTCCTGCTGACTGGTTGCCTCCAAGCCAGTCTGAAGGCTGCTAGTGCAGACAGGATCATGGAAGCTGTATCCCTGAAATAAGTTTGAGGTTTCACACTATCTGGAGGTTTCTTAGGAAATCATCACGCCTGTGTTTTGGTCCAGCATCTGTACTTCACTTACACAGTCAGGCCAATGTCTCTAACGTAGCATTTAGTATCTTTTCTTGCATATTTTTTTTTTCTGTGGTAAATCTTCACAACCTGCCAGTAATGCTAGTCCATGCCCAGGACTGTGTGAAGAGGCCATTGCAGTAAGTCTAGCAACCAAATGCTTCTTATAACAAATGTGTTATTCATAATTTATATTGTGTTCCCATGCAAGAAATTGAAGCAATAAAAATGATTTCAGAAGGATGGTGATTTATGTCTAACTTCATATTTTACTTTAGTAGTAATCTTGTAATTATAGCCAGAGGCAAGAGGAAATGAACACAATTATAATTAAGTGGTGGGAAGGGGCTATTTTCCTTGGTAATAATTTTTATAACAATAAAAAGCTGTTTCATAGTAGGAAGAATGTCTACTATCAGACACTTAGTTATTAATTGATATACTTCAATTAAGTCAGGTGACAACTGTCCACTTCAGTCCCATTTCCCTATCACTTGGTTTTCTTCCATAAAAACACTTCACAAAAGAAATTTAAATTCGCTGACATTTAGTCACCTTTTAGTCTTTGAATCGGATTAAATTGTTGGTAAGTTTTATAAACTCTCTGTAGCAGAGAAACCCATTTTTACTTCTTACCAAGTTTTTATGATACCACAAAGAAGTAACCCAGTAACAGAGAAAGAGTTGCTCATGCAATTTTCCGAAGATAGAAATGTTTAAGACACATTTTCTTGTTTTGTTATTTTGTGTTTTGATACAGGGTTTCTCTGTGAAGCCCTGGCTCTTCGGGAACTCACTTTGTAGAACGGGCTGACACCTCCCTCAACTGTCTCTGCCTCCCGAGTGCTGGGATTAAAGGCTTGCACTACCACTGCCTAAGACACATTTTTGTGCTGTCAGAGATACATAGAGGCTGGAGATCACTTAAAAAGAGTAACACCTTCTGGAATTAACTGTGCAAACTTTTGAATGTAGTTAATATAGAGATATTATCAGTTACTAATAGATTTGGGTTATCCAGGACAGTGGATATAAAATTAATTTATCTTCACATACACACACACACACACACACACACACATGGCCTTTATGTAACATTTTGTTTTCTTGAAAGCACAGCTCATTAGATAATATCAAACCTACCTGTATAATCTGTGTATAAATATATTCTTACATACATTTAAGAAAACTACTATGTATATAAACATCATATAGTATTTTCAGTAGTGGGTATTCCATATTTGAGTCTATGGACCTTACAGACCTATCCCAGAGATTTCCCCAAAGATCTGAGGTCACAGTGTCTCCTGTTCTCTGCAGCCCTAGCTGTCCATCTGAAAAGGGCAGAGGGGTGCATTACTTGTAAACTGGAAATGGGCTGGCTCGTGCCCGGCAGTTTAGTGAAACTTTTCCTTCCAGGGACTCTTCTGGATAAATGGTATTGATTGGTTGCTCTTCAAAAATTGGTCCAAATCCTTTGTCCTCTTCAGAAACTGAAACAAAAACAAGATGATTTTATAGCATACCACTTTTTAAGTCAAAGAGAATTCGGTTTCACCAAAAGTACTTCTTTTCTACCTGTCTCTCATTGGTTCTCTAAATGTACCATTTGCCAGCTCTCTCTGTACAGCTCTCTGTCTCCCTACACACATACACACACACACACACAAACACAAACACACACACAGATGTGCGCATGTGCATACACTCACACATGTGCACACAAGTTTTCATATGCACACATGCATGCATGCACAAACATGCACACATACACACACACGTTTGTGCCTCCAGGTTCTTGCCTGAGCTTTGGAGTTTTCAGCTTTCTAAAATCATAATCCTAATTTTCTTATCAAAGTTTGTAGATTTGGGATCAGGCCTGGTGTTAATTCCTTCAGAAGGCTGCCTCTCATCCTTCCTGGTCTACATGATCCCCTTTTGTGGCCCTATAGTTTCCTGGTCGGGCTGCAGGACTTAAGAAGCCTACTTTGACTTTTGACACAAGCTTCTGTGTCACCATGCTTGGGGACAGGTGTCTTCTTTAGTCGCTGTGCCCTGCTACCCAGCTGCCTGGTGGTCCAGAATGTAAAGGAGTTGCTTAAAGCTTTTAGACGATGAGAACGAAGTGATAAATGAATTCCTGAATGCTCTGGTAGAGATTATCCTCCTTTGAATTTTCATCTCCTCGAACATATGGCCAGGATTCATACTCAGCTGTCATTTGTGACCACATATAAAACATTATGAGTATGGGAGTTGATGATCTGGTTTGAAACCCACCATAAGTGCCCATCAAATACCTGAACAAGGGAAACTCTTGTCCACAAGTCTTCTCTGGAAGGAAGAAGAAATGAAATGGCGGGAAAGGATGAAGAGGCCTGTCCCTAGTGTAGTAACATCTACGAACAGTGGAGAGTCATAGGCTCTGAAGGACTTAGTAGTGAGCCCTGAGCCTCCAAAGGCAGGAAATTCTGCCCTGAGGGCACGCCAATAGAAGCAAACCATGGTTCGCTCCTCCGCTTGTGTTGTTGTTATTGTTGTGTCTTTGTTTCTGATTTTTGTTTATTTAGGAAAGTCTCGAGCAGCCCAAGCTGACCTCATACTCCAGATTTTCCTGTCTCTACCTCCCAGGTACTAGGAATGCAGGCATGTGCCATTATGTCAGGCTACCCTAGCTTACTCTTTTTCACCTTTTTTATTTGAAACGTGCTTTTATATACAATATATTTCAGTTAGAACAGTCCCCAACTCCTCCCAGTTCTTCTCCATCCAGATCCACACCCTTTCCACCTCTCCATAGAGAATAAGCAAGCATATAAGAAATAAAAAATAAAATAGGACATAATAAAATAAAACAAAACCAAACACATCATCACAGGACAAATAAAAACAAAAATAAGAGAAAGAGCCAAAAGAAATGCACAAGAAACACATGTAGACTCAGAGACATACACATTCACACAAACAAGAATCTCAAACACAAAAAACCAGAGTTATAATAAAAACAAAAGACCCAAAAGGTAAACATAATTAATGATAATAATAATGATGATGATAAATAAAATAAACAAAAAAAAGAGAATGTTCTGTCTCAACATTATAAGACAAAGGACTTCCAAAATACCATTGAGTTTGTTTTGTATTGGCCGTATATTGCTGGGTATGGATCCGACATTTAAGACTAATTTGTTTACTCAGTGAGATTCATTGGGAGGAAGTTAATTTTCCATTTGCAAGTATTTATCAATTGTAAATAGCTTTTGGGTTAGGGTGGGGCGTGTATCCATTTCTTTCAGTTCTAGGACCCTTTTGTGCAGAACTCTGTCAGTCCTGTGTCTGCTGCAACAGTACTGTGAGCTTATGATTGTTGGACCTGCTATGTATGAAAGGCCTTGTTTACTTGGTGTCTTCCATCCTTTCTGGCTCTTACCACACTTTCTGCCTTCCTTGCTGCAGAGTTCCCTGACCCTTGAGAATGAGGTTTTGATGGAGACATCCCATTTAGGACTCTGTGTTCTAAGGTCCCTAAATCTCTACTCATTATTTGATATTGGGTTTCTGTATTTGTTCTTATCTTCTGCAGGAGGAGGCTTCTCTGATGATGGCAGAGCAAGTTACTGATCTATGCATATAGCAGAATGTTGTTAGGGTCACTTTATAGCTATGTTCCTTTGGAACAGAAGTGTTTAGTTTTCCTCCAGATCCCCGGCTGATCTAATCTCAGGTTTTTGCTTGGCCACCCAAGCAGTGCTGGTACAGGTCTCACCCATTTCATGAAGTGTGCCTGAAAACCAATCAGATATTGATTAGTTCCTCCCACAAGCTTTGTGCTGTTTTTGCACCAATGTATTTTGCAGACAGGTCATTGATGTAAATTAAAGGATTTGTAGCTGGATTTGTGTTCACATCTCTTCATTGGTAGCATGGAGAGTACCTTCAAGGCCCATGAACAGTAAGTCTGTTGGGGTAATGGCTCTAGATAGGCACCAGCTTGACAGTTCTGGGTTCAACGACTTCTGTATGTTCTGTCTTCAGTCAGTTTGTGGCGAACAATCAATAGTCTTGGCAATAGCCTGGGTTGTTTGGGGAGTTCCGATGCTGCCCCTTTGGCCAACACCTTGATCGGATAAACCTCTTTTCAGCAATACAAGCCTCATTTGTTGATGAGAAATGCCCAGGTGTGACTCTGAGCTTGCTTTTTGATAGATGGTAAACTCAAGCGTATAGTAGCTATCATCTTCTCTAACACTGACCTTTGAGATACTGTCTGAAAGAAATGCCATCTCCTAAGAGTGGTGAGGCCCTAACCTTTTGTGATGTATTAGTAATTTTATATATAAAAAATGAAGGCAACTCTGCAGCTTATATAAATATTAAGGATTTTATGGTTAAAGTTTTATAGGTTGAACAAAAATATTGTTGAAACTTTTCTCTTTTTCTAAATTTCACATCTGTTTATTTCTGAATTTTCCATTTAATAATTTTAGATTGTGGTTGACTATAACTCAGACTGAAGTGACTTGACTTCTCTGACATAAGATTAGTTAGGTTTTAGGTTTTGTTGTTGTCGTTTTACTTTCTTTCTTTCTTTTTGTTTGCCAATGAATTGTTTTATAAATTTAAGGGAAACAGATCAAGAAACACAGACATTATACACTTGATAGTGAAAGATCATGGCTATATAAATGTTTACATTTTATAAAATAAAAAATTCCTGAGTATAAATTCTTAAACTAAATTAGATTATGTTTACATTTTGGTGTCCTTTCCAAAGTTTCACAGAGAGCATCTTCTATTTAATGAATTGGTTTGTCAGCAGTGTCTTCCCAATAGTGACTGGGTTCCCAGGAATTTTGCTTCATTTCTGTTGCTGTTATAAAAATATCTTGACAACAAGCAACTTAGGAGAGCAAGCTTATTTAGCTCACAATTCCAGATTATAGTTCATCATTGCAAGGAACTTAAGGCAACCACAGCCAACACACAAAGGGAATAAACGCTTGCATGCTTACATATGCTCCTCCCCCCACCCTGTCCTTCTCTATACATATCCAATCCAGGACCAAAACTGTGGGAATGGTTCTTGTCTCAATGGGCAGTTCTCATACTTCAGGTAAAGCAATGAAGACACTCCCCACAGACATGCTCACAGCCCAATTTGATCTAGACAATTCCTCATTAGAACTCTCTTCCCAAAAATTAAAAACAAAATGAAAACAACGACAACAAAAACACTCTCTTGCCAGGGAACTCCATATTGTATCAAATTCACACTTAAAATTAACCATCACACCAAGTGAATATTTAAGTTAATAAACCGATAAATAATTTCAAAGTAGAATAAACTAAAAATGTATAGTCTATGTATGCCACCATGTCATAAATTTTAATTTCACAAGCTTTTCTTCATTTTTAGTTTGAAAATCAATATTGGTTCAAACTATGACATTATAACAAGAAATATTATATATAACAGCAAAATTATTTAACTTATTTATTTTATTTTTTGCTGGTGATCAGTTGTCTTCATTTTCCATATAATTATCATTGCTGGTACTCTAGACCTTAGGGTAGCACCACTCACATCAGGGTAGGGTTGGTCCTTCAAGCTCCACAGACACAGCAAGAGGTATAACCAGTAGGCCAGTGATTCTTTATCTTCCTAATGCTTTGACCATTGAACACAGTTCTTCATGCTGTGGTGACTCTCAACCATCAAATTATCTCATTGCTACTTCATAACTATCATTTTCTACTGTTATGACTAGTAATGCAAATATCTGCTATGTGACTCCCAAACTGGTCATGACCCACACTTGAGAACCACTGCCATAGGTGTTTCTATATCTGGTTACATCAACAAGTAAGATGAATAACCACTAGTCTAGCCCCTTACCACATGAGATCCAAAATCATCACTGTAAGAAATACAATTCCACTATTGGTTCTTAAATTCTCACATTCAATTAAAAAAGACAAGCATGTTTTATGTATTTCCCTGGGCCCCAACATTTCAACATTGTCAACAATGTTCAAAATTCCAGGACTTAAAAATCTGCAATCATTAGTTATGAGCTCCTGTAAAATAAAACAAACTTGCTCATCTAGTATATAGTGGTAGAGAGCAAGATTTCCTGAAAGACAGAAATTAGACAAAAGAGAGAAAAGACTAGACCAAAGAAAAACAGAAGCATAGTAGGATAAATACCCTCCCATATTTCTCTATGTTCTGTGCAAATCAAAACAACTCTGAGATTCCATCTTATACCTATAAGAATGGCCAAGA
>LOEQ01000611.1:237251-252507 GCA_001685075.1 Bramus lutescens | reverse complement strand
CCAGCTGCTGCAGGCAAGCATGGTACACGGCTCCATCTTTACCACTGTTGACATTAAAGAAATTATTTTCACCAAATTCTGAAATTAGTGTAATAAAAATCACCATTTCCTCAAAAAAAAAACCCACTTTTTTTTATTCTCTTTAAAATAAATAGTTGGCCACACTGTGATCCCAGCACTCAGGAGGATGATACAGGAAGATTAGTAGTTCAAGGACATCTTTGGCCCCCCAGTAAGTTTCAGGACAACCTGGGCTACAAGAGGCCCTGTATCCGACAAACAAGTGAACTAAGTAAATTGTCAATGCAATAGAAAAGTCTTTGGGTACCTCCTTAAAGAGACTGGCTGATTCATGTATGAAATGACTACATACAGGTATGTCTTCCAATGAATAACAGCTTCACAAGTACTTACTAAAAAAAGTCATTGAGATGGAGGTTTGGGGGAAAAATAATTATTAGGAAACATACTACTGCCAGTAAAACTTGGTGTCCATACTTGTGGGAAATGTTTCTGAATTTTCATGTTTCCTCTGAAGGAGAGAAACATGATCTTTGTGCTGAGACCTTAAAGCAGCTATGCTATTCTTTCTATGCCTATAGGTGTCATTGACTATTTGGATGCCATTTTTCTAAAATTGAGTAAACAAAAGGAAAATTCATCAGATTCAGTGTTGTGCTGGATACTCATTATAGCAATGTGCTTATAGTTATGTGTTAGTTTTTAGAAATCTTTGAATCAGTTATTAAACACAGCTATATTAGCTTAATGCTAACTTACAAGTGAATAAGTTGCATTAAAGACAAAAGAAGACACTTAAAATGTTAGTTTTTTTAATTTCTTGCTACATTTTACTATTGCTAAAGGTACTGAAGTTTATTAAATTGTAGGCAGGTGATAGAAATGACACCTGTCTCTTCCAAAGCTACATAAACTGTGGGAATTTAAAATTTACCACTCTGTGATATGCCAAGTGCTTCCTTTTCAGAGATACAAAGTTTACAGCTCTATGAGCATTTTACCAACGAAAGCAGACAAAAATTTATAAAATCTTAATTGAAAATAAATAAAAATAAAGCCGATCTTAGCATATAAAATTTATTTACTAATTAAACCTTACCCAGATGTCAAAAGAAGATATTAGTTCTAATATCACATGAAATATTTCATGGTAAGACACATATTGAGTGTATTCGCATAATTTATGAGAATACACAAAGGCTTTTCTTACCTGCTAGGCAGGATGTAACAGAGATTAGCAGGAGATGGCTGACCAGCAATGACATTTTCATCTTCAGTTGAATAGATGATTCAGTTTTCAAAAATAAGGAAATCTTTATGGCAGTTGAGTACTATGAAACACCTGCATCGAGAAAAGACAAGAAAATAACTTAGATGCAAAAAAAGGAAAAGAATATAAGAAAATAAATGTAAGTGAGAATAATGGGGGAGACAGGAGAAAAGGGGGTGAATTGGGAGGAATAGAGGAGGAGGCAACAGGAGAGAAGGGGAAATAGCCAACATTTGGGGACAATGATGTCATTAACTCCTTTCTTTTTCATTTTCTGATTTTAATACACTTAGTGCAATGAGAGAACTCCCAAGGTCCCTTCCCTCCCAGAATGCTCACGCTGATAAGAACTGGGCAATCTGGTGGTGGTAAGCAGGTTTCTGTTCTAATTCAACACAAAAACACACTAGTTATCTACTGAAACTGCTATATTGTCAACATTTTAAGTAGATTATTTTAATGAATTAAATCTAGGTGTAGCATAGATTGAAAGATTAATGAATATATTTTTACTGGAAGCACTGGGTTCCATCCCTAAGGTCATATAATAAAGATAACCTTTGTAAAAGCTTTAGCAGCTTAGAGGATGACATAGCAGGATAACTTTTCTGTGTTTTGTAAACAAACAAACAAACAAAAAAACCAGAATTATGCTTTTGTCTGTTTGTCTATTTAAGCAGGGTCTTGCTGCACAGTTCAGTCAAGACTCAATGTAACCACCCTCTTGCCTTTCTGTTCTTTTAGTTACTCATTCAATGTTTCATTTTTTCTTATTGCAGAATATCTCCAGACATATCTATCAGCAAAGAGCAAAGTAAGTTTGGTGTAGTCAAATCTTTAAAAGTTTGGGATCCTGCTTTAAAATCAAAGTGAACAAGTTTCATAAACGAAGCCATAAAATTATGTAGTAACCTAGTAAAAATATCTTGCTTTGGTAAGTTTTGAAAAAAAAAATCAGTGACCATACAGTTGCCATGTTAGATTTCATCCAGCACTGAATAGCCTTGTGGTAGTGTGGGGCACATAACTAATGTTTCATTGTCTCTGCATAAGCAACAGATATGAAAAATCAAAAGCAAAGTAGAAGTGTCTGCTATTAAGAAACTCACTGGCCAGTGGCAAACAGACAGGCACATGAGTCAGTGTAATGAGTCAGATTGAGGTTTGAGTGGTACTCACTTGAGAGAATAAGGTTATCTTAATGAAAACACTGCAAACATAGATCCATGGCAATTTAAGGGGAAGGTGAAGATGGAGGTACTGTGGTCCAAGATATAAGATTTGCTAACTATAATTCAACCATTTCTACTGAATTCTTGGGAAAACAATGTGTCAAGGAGTTTTACAGAGATACCCAGTGAACAGGAGTTTCAACTTAAGAGAATATGTTTTCAAAGATTTACAAATAATGATACAGGATGTTAGACAGGAAGAAAGGCAATAAGGCGACATCTTAAGTCAACTCCTCCAGGAATCATCTGAGACATATACACAGTTCCCTCGGCTACTTTGTTACACTTGACCTGATCCTGATCCTGATCCATGGCTTGCAAGATTATCATGGAGCAATCGATGCCTCCTGTGTCCGGAACTCCCTTTGAGACATAGGAATCCCAGTAAGTTGACAAGTTAATGTCTTCTGACACAAATTGCCTTGCGAATGGCCAGTAAACTCCTGACAAGTGTCTTGGTTAATGGCTGATAATGTCACTTGGAAGGAGACAACAGTCACTTCCTTTACTTAGACAAGTGTAAAATCTGCCTTCAGTAAGAAGAAAATTCTGATTTACTACATAAAGAAGAGCAGCCTAAAGTCAGAAGACATATGATGTACATGCGGACATGATAAAAAAAAATATCGGAGGGAGAAAGAAGACGGAAAGAAAAATGGGGAGAATAACTACAGTGAGATAGGTACTAGAATACTAGAATTTCATGGTCCCCTCCTGTGTGCGGTTGCTAGCAGTCTGTTAAGCCTGTTTTGTGGGTTCTTTCAGCAAGTCTAACTTTCCCTCTCTCATAGTGATGTCTCCCATTATGCAATAGGCCGTGGACCCCAGTGCTGAGCTTGACACTTATTGACTTCTCAGAAAGGTTAGCTTTTCTCTTCCTCCCCATCCCATCTTCTTCCACCAGGAAGCTGCCAAGGCCCTTGGATTGCCTGTCCTGCTGATTTCCTGAATTCCAAAACCATTCCTGAATGTGTGCATAATGTTAAGTTTTAATTGTCTGTTTCACACAGTCTAGCATAGTCTGAGAAGAGGTTCAATGAGCAACTGTCTAGGTCAGGTTAGCTTTTGGGCATGTTCCTGGGCAATTGTCTTGTTTGCATTCATTGAAGTGGGGAAACCTGCTACCCGTGTGCTGCACTCTTCTCTGGGTTTGGGTCCTGCATTATTTAAACAGAGAGAAGACAATGAGCAGGGAGGAGCAAGTGCACATTCATTTCTCTCTGCTCGTGATTGGGGACATGATATGAAGAGCTACTGGAAGTTCTTGCTGACTTGACTTCCCTCCTATAGTGAGCTAAAATACATGCCTTGTCCTCTAAAGTTTCTCTCTCTGTGTGTGCATGTGTGTATCTGTATGTGTATTTTATCAGAGCCAAAGAAAGGAAACTAATATGTCTTTTGAGGCACCAGAACTTGAAATTATTGGCCTTCTGACCACATAGTGTGATAGTTATTGCCAAGGTATATGTAAAAGAAATACAGTATTATTTATTGATTTTCATGATAGTACATTCAAGGGAGAGAGTTGAGGTATACAAATCCAAAATAAAGAGTGAAGCCAATGGAGGTTTTACCTGTGTCATAATTTGCATTTCAAACTACCATGCATCTGTTCATTTAAAGCTTCTGAGTCTTGAAATAATAATAAAATCTCCCTTAAAATATACTTGTTAGAGTCACAGAGTTAGAATTCATGCTTTTACTTTGACAGGAAACCTAGTAAAAGAAAAGAATCTGAAGTTTGTAATGCACTAAATGCACTTTTTCCCCCCGATAAAGGCACATAACATATAGGGAAAAAAATCAAGTTTCCCTCTCCTCTATCAAGACCAGAACCCACAAAGGGAATCTGGAATTCCTTATGACAAAAGCATATTGGGAATCTCAGTAGTTAAGAACACTAGCTTCTCTTCCAGAAGATCCCAGTTCTGTTCCCAGAGCCTATATATCAGCTCACAACCACCTGTAACTCCAGTCCCAGGATCTAGTATCCTCTTCTGGCCTCCATGACCACTGCAAACACTTGGTGCACACACACATGCAGGCAAAACAACCCATACACATAAATTAAAAGTAAATAAATCTTCAAATATTTTTAAAATAAAATAAAGTCTAAAATAATAGAAAATCAAGAAATCAGATTTAAAAGAAAAATACTGATGCTTCAGTGTTCAACAGAAAATTATATACTAGCCAAAAGAGTAAATACAGAATCAATATTTGAATACAAAATAGAAAATCTGGTTTATTTCCATCAGGATGGATTTTGAGAAAAATTTTATTGTCTTTATTCTCAAGAATACTAATTATTTAAAAAGAAAAATATTTTTCTTTTAGTATATGATTATACTGCAATGCATAAATCATTTAACTTTAAAAAATGTGAACTGAATTATTGGGTTAAGAGGGAAACTGTTAATGACTCATTATAGGCAGGCAATGCTTAGAACATCATTATTATAAATGAATAGCTAATTTTCAGTTATAAAACTTAATTTATCAAAGATTTCTGGGAAGGAAAAAAATACATGCCTAGAAGACTTGTATTAAATCTAGAATATTTAATTTACTTACCCTTGTTTTCATTAAAGCAAGATTGGCAAGAAAAAAAACCTGCTGTAATAACATATTTTCACGTCAGTATATGAAAAATAATGAAAAATTAAAAATATTTCTTCAGGATGAAAGAGAATTAGTAAAATGTCATGAAGAAAAAAAATTAACAGATTTGTTTATTTAAGTGTTGCATGATACAATAGTATCAAATATAGTTATAAATAAAAAACACTGATATTGACTGGTATGTTGGTCAAAGTTTGTAAATATAACCAAAGGAGTGTTTTGACTTTAAACCCTCCCATAGGCTTTGTACACATTTAGGATGAGTTTCCTGGTAAAGAGGAAGGTAGACAGAAATGCAAATAGGTAACCATGTCAAAGCTTTTATTTGTATGAGATGATCATTCTCAAAGGGTAACTTAGCTAAAATGTGTGCAAAGCAAACCAGGCAGTGAGGCTCAATAGCAACAGTAAACCATGAATTTCAACACAGCTCTAAGGAATTTCATATGGATTGTTAGGATGTGAGAAGGGTAACAGGGCTCAGTTATTCAGATTAGAGGGCAGGGGAAATTGCTACAGTTCCGTCTGGAGTGGGAAAGCAGTGGGGCTTAGCAATGAGGCTGGGCTGGCAAACAGAGGCCAAGAAGGCAGGGAGCCTGCTGTGAGCTCAGCCTTGAGGTCTTTCACTTTGATGACTTGTGAAAGGAAGGAGTGTCACACTTACCCATCAACTCTACAGGTAGTCTTGGAAATTGGGGCAAATACAGAATTAGCTGTGCCCACACTAAGCAAGTGTTCTAGAAAGTTAAATTAAATTAAAAAATAATAATAATTCCTAAGCCTAGAATGTTATTTTGCAATTCCTTCTCCGAGATCAAAGTACCAGGGAAGACATAGGAAGATGTAGTAAAACAGGGAAGAGAGAAAAGTCTTATCTCTTTTTCAGCTCAACAACTGGGCAGCTTGCAACACTGGGATACTTATGCAACCTCTTGGCCTCTATTTCTGCAAATATTAAATACGGGATCAGGAAATACTGTAAGTGTTGGGTGAGACTGCTGCTGTGAAATACCCTGAAATTACTTGATGCACAACAGCATTTCTTCCGCTAGTGCTAGCTGTCCAGTTAGAGAGCCGCAGGATTAGAAAACAGCTAGAGCCCCTCATCATAATCAGCAGGAGGTGAACTGTAAGACCTGGTCAGAGGAGTAGGACCTGAGTCAGATCTCTGGACCTGGGTGGAGATGTCATCTCCTGAACTGCCTGGAAGTCAGAAGAGAACCAGCTCCCACAGCAGGTAATAAGGGGCTGCAGCAAATGATGAGCAAGACTTGGACATACAGAAACTGACTCAATCAAAAGCCAATAAAACAAATGAATGGATGAAGATGAACATGGCACATGATCATTCCTTTGATGCAACAAGCGATGCCCGGTCAGTTTGCTGAAGGCCTGGCAGGGGGGAGGTGCTCACAGAATGAATCATCTCAACTAAAAATTACCTCAGTATCAATTCAGCTCCTACTGTAAGTCTCATAATAGGCACTAAACTAGGAAGTGAAGTCATATTCCTCTTTGTGAACCCCCTCCTTTCAGGAGTTCTTTCTCACTTTTCCTTAACAAATCCATGTTAGCTCTGCTCACTCCTTGTGTGTTTTCTTGCTGTGAGACAGTGAATTTGAAAGCCACTGTCCCCATGGGGGTAGTTTTGTTGAATGCTGGATACCTGACACCTTAGATTCCCAAGTTTAAGTACCCCAAGGGGAGAAAAAAGCCTAGCCACTCTCAAAGAATCCACATCATTAAGTCTCTAGTGGAATTTGTGTCAAGGAGTCTGAAATCTTACAAGATTTCTAGATAGCAGGAAACTTTCTGAGAAAGGGCAAGACACGGCCTCCTTCTACAAAGGTCAAACTGTAACAGGGTGGTCAGAACGGACTCAGAAAACCTGAACAAGCTATGCTTGGCCAACACCCATGTAATCAGAGATTGTGTGTTTGTTTCTCAGCCACTGAGACCCAAATAATTGCACAAAGCTATATTAATTACAACACTGTGTGGCCAACAGTTCAGCCATATTCCTAGTTAGTTCTTACATCTTAAATTAACCTATTCCTATTGTTTTATATTTTACCATGAGGCTTGTGGTTTGTTACCTTATATCCTGCTTCTAGGGCAGCTACATGGCATCTGCCTGACTCTGCCTTCCTTCTCCCTGAATTCAGTTTAGTTTTCCCACCTAGCTCTATTCTGCCCTGCCATAGGCCAAAGTAACGTCTTTATTAACCAATGATAATAAAACATATTCACAGCATACAGAGGGAAATCCCACATCACATCCATCCTCAGTAAGCCAACTGAAAAGACAAGTAATAGTGAAAATGATAGAAAGGAGGTTTATTCAATATGGCCACATTGGGAAGAGGAACAAGGTAGTCTAGTGAACACCTCCAACCCTGCCAAGTCAATCCACATTGTTGTCATATGAGATTTAGAATTAAGCATAACTAAGAGGTCTTCATCAGTGTGGTCCCACTAAGTTACAACCTACAAAGCTAGCATCTAAAAATCACTGGCCTCCTATAAACTAATAACAAGTATGTTGAGGAAGAAATCACTTCTAGGATTGCCATTTGAGAAATCTGGTCCATATCTAGATTGTCATTTCTGTGCTGTAATTATGCCATTTGACTCTTGTGCTCTATTCTAGATTAACATCTTCCAAGTAAATTAATCAAAACAACCCATCACACCATTAGTAAGTATTTGATGACTAACAATCATTTACAAAGGAGTTACATAAAACTTCCATGTCATGACAGGCTGTTCCATCAAGACCGTGATTCATATTTGCACTGATGGAGAAAGAGATCTATTAACAAGTTCTTCTGTCACTGTTTTAAAAATAAAAGTAAATTTTTAGGGACATGGACACACAGAAAGCCATGCCCCTTTATCTCCAGCTCAGCTAGGGAAAGGTTATAAGGAAAGAATAATTAACCTAAAATGTCTTACCCTTGTTACTGTTCTCTGATCTCAGGGACAACTGTTGCATGGTCTACTTCTAAGAGATGATGACAGAGGGCTTATGACAGTTAAACACGGGCTATTTTAGATGAGAGACACCGTCACCTTCTACTGAAGGCTTTTTCTTTCTATTCAAGAAATCAATATGACAGTCTCCCAGTGTTGCTGGGTCTCTTAATCCTTACAAAGTGTCAGCTACAAAGTCTGTGAATAGGGTCTGAAATCCATTTTCAGACACCAGCTGTTAGGATTAACAAAATTGAAATCAGGAAGTGAGTGGCAAGTTTTGGAAATGAAATTAGTTTGGGATTTTAAAAATTCTAATCCTTTAGTGAAAGAGTAGTATACATTTAAATGCTAAGCTCATTAGTCAGTTTCATGTAAATCTTATACTTCTCCAGTCGACTACTGAATTATTAAATAAAATTTTAATGCAGTACATTCTGAATGTTCTAGCTTCCCAGTGACTCCTTTAAACTACCTTTAAGGATTATGACTTTGGTTTAACCTTTAATGCAGTATTGTTACTGGAATTTGAAGAGCTGGTTTTTATAGTCAGATGTATTTAGTAAAAATGCTAGCAGAATATAGTGCTCCAAGTAAAGAATACAGTACACATCCAAGGAAAGCATTTCTTTTCTGAAAGGAGCTGAAAGTAGCATCTGCTTTTGTGGTTGTTGCTTTGTTTGTTTGTTTGCCAGAATGGGATCTATTGTGGCTCAGCTAGCGGCAGAGCTAGGAGCACAATGGTCTTCAAGTGGTAGGAGCCCAGCTCTGAAACATCCTGCCACCAGACTGTGTGAAGCATATGGGGAAAGAGAAACAATATTCCAACACAGCAATAAATGGGAGAGAGTGTGAAATTACAAAGTTGGGGTGACTGAGGGCAATGTAAGCAGGCTTTTTGATGATGTGGGTGTTAACTGGGAACTGATAACTCTGCATCTTACAGAACAGGTTATGGCTCATGGCTCATGTAACTAGATTTGTGGTTAAGATCTCTTTTAAAACACATAATGAATGGAGAGGAATTTAACCTGCAAGCATCCAAATGTCTTACAGGAGACATTATTTTCTGCACAAGAAAATAAAACCATGTGGAATGAAGGTTATGCTAGATTCACACTCTCTCACTGCATGTTTAGGAACACAGCACTTTTGAGTGCTACCATAAGTACAAAGCATTGCTTTTGTCCCACATTTTAGGAATGTCTGCATTGTGGAAAAAAATGCAGAATAGCATATATCAAACTATCACCGATCCCCGGAGCTAATATAGTATCCACCTTACTCATTCAGTTATTTAGCTAAAATTTTAAAAATTTGAGATGTTAAAGAAAACAGAGAGAGAGGAAAAAGTAAGCATATCAAACAACATGACTTCCTGATAAAAAAAAAACCCTAAAGGAAGGACATACTAATTGACCAAGCAACCAAGCAGGACTTAATACTTTGGTCAATTATTTATGATCTCTTCTTCCTAATCAGCAGAAAATGCAGACTTTACTTCCTTTAAAATCACCAGAAGCTTGTGAGAAGTTTGGCATAGAATTGTTGGGGGAATAAAGCAATACAATGAATACCTGTAAATGGAGACTGTTTTCTTGTTTCTCAGCCACCTGGACCTGAATAATCACACAGAACTATATTAATTACAACACTGTTTGGCCAACAATTCATGCATATTCCAAGCTAGCTATTATATTTTAAATTAACCCATTTCTATTAATCTGTGCATCACCACGAGGTTGTAGTTTTCTGGTAAGGTTCTAGCATTTTTCTCTTTCAATAGTTGCATGGCATCTTGACTCCTCCTACTCTCTCCCTCTCTGTTCGGTTTTCTCACCTGGCTTTACTCTGCTAAGCAACTGGCCAAACTGGGATGTGGGATTTCCCTCTGTATGCTATGATTTTTTTTCCATTTGTTAATGAAGATGCTGCTTTGGCCTACGGCAGGGCACACAATAATGAGGCAGGAAATCCAAGCAGAGATAGAGGAGGAAAGAAGGTGGAGTCAGGGAGGTGCGATGTATCTACTGCGGAAGGAGAAAGATTCTGTATTCTTACTGGTAGGTCACAACCTTGTGGTGATACATGGATTAATAGAAATGAGTTAATTTATTATGCAAGAGCTAGCTAGAAATAAGCCTAAGCCACCAGTCAAACAGTGTTGTAATTAATATAGTTTTGTGTGATTGTTTTGGTCTGGGCAATGGGGAAAAGAATGTGCAGTCTCTGCTTTCATAATGAAATTCAAGCATTTGGGGATAACCTGCACGGTCTGCCACCCACTTTGGTCCATGTGCTTGTACACCCCGCCAACTAGGGGTCGGGAAGAACGTAGCTGAGAGCATGGTTGCGCAGCTCAGCACTCAGCATGCCTGGGTAAGCAGCTGGATCAGGTCTGCTAGGCAGGCACAGGCAGGAGAGCATGGCGAATTTCCACTGCCATATGCAGAGATATGTCAGTTCACACAGGTGCTGCATGGCAGATTTACCCTTTACTCAAATACAAAAAAAAAAAAGGCTTTTGTGCTGCTTAGTGTTTCCCAGAGTTGCAGTGTGAAAACAGCTCACACCTAGAAGTTCCAGAGCTGGGGATAAATGTACCTCCATTGTATTAAAAGACTGAGAGGCAGATCCAGCATACGAGGCTGCTGCAACCACACTTCTACTATTTTAAAATGATCCTTGTCAGAGAAGGATTTCAGGTACATGATAGGACAGATTCAGGCATAAAAGACCTCTAAATGAGACACAGTGTGTTTAAAAATGTACACCTTCTTAGGAGAGAGAGGAAGAAAAGTATAGAAACTTATAAAAAGAAGTAGTTTAAAAAATCTTTAAAGAGATAATAAAATTAATATTAAAACTATATAAAGATGGAAAATACACAGAGAGTCTGGATTATGTATATTATTGTGTTTTCTTTGGATTTCTTGACTACAGAGAAATATTTGATTCTGTGGGTTGCTAAACTAAACCAACATATATATTTTAAAGGTGTCCTGACTTGAAAATTTGAGTCTAGGACATATTATTTAGGAAAAGAGGTTCTGCTTTTGTTTCCACAAAAGATGGGAACCTGCGGATTCCTTACAGACTAATGTGGTTTAATGGAACAAGATTCACCAAAAGGTATCCATGAACCCTAAAAAATACTTTACCCAATAAACAGCAGGAAACAGTTTGGAGAAAACTATGCTAAAATTCCCAAAATGATTGTTTATAAATGCCTGTATTTTTTTTCTAAAGCAGTTTGATTATGAATGCTTAAACGATCACAGCCAATCTCTTTCTAAAAAAATGGGATGGGTATGATATAAAGATGAATACTTTGCATCGGTATGGATCTTGGTTTATTGATACAAATTTAAAGTTGATTTTTTACACTGTGTATACATATTTATGGTCTTGTTTAAGGTGTGTTTGTGCACCTCACTTAAAAATATAATGTTTAATTAAGAAATACAGATTAATAGATAGTCATCTATAATAGTCAAACCATAGTCATATTAGTTAGGTTTTCTAGATGTACAGAAATGTATTTCAGATGGATAGATATTCTTCTTCAAACCTTTTAAAAACCTACAAAATATGGCACTTAAAATATTTTAACAACTTAGACTTTTCTCAACAGTGAGAGACATGTCTGCTTCTGGCAATGCCAAATACTTCAGAGTGGTTGATGGACATCCAAGAAACTCATTATGGAATTTGCTTTCACTGTGACAAGGCTAGCTATTTGGGCAAGAAACTGCTCTTGCCTGGACTGCTTGATGGTATGTTGTATAAACTGTACATACAGGACACACAGAAAAGTGACTGCTAAACATTCCAAAAGATGGGATGATCCTTCAGGGTTCCTGCTTCACAGAGGAAACTGCCATACACTCAGCAGGACACAGAAGAAAGTGACTGACAAACTGTCAATATAGGTGAAACCGTCTTTCAAATTTCCTGCTCCATGGAAAAGCCTACCAGATACTATGGGACTGTAGGCTGAAGATGGATGCCCTAATGTGACAGAAGAACTTGGGGTCCAGGCAGCAAGATGTCTCTGTCAATCCTAGAGTTTTGGAAGTTATGTACAATGTACTTCCTGCTTACTCAGGTAATATTATATCCTTCTGGAGTCTTTGATGGAGTTGAATACAGATAGTTATATTTTCCTTATGAAACTTTCCAGATACAAACAGGCTAAATATTGTAAGTGTAATTTTTACTTAACACCAGTTTTTATTTTTACCAGAAATGCAGTTTTACTATGTTAAAGCTAAATCCTTTTTATTTTGACAGAAAAGGGAAAATGATGTGTGGTTCCCCTCTATATGCTATGAATATATTTTATTGTCATTGGTTAATAAAGAAGCTGTTTTGGCCTATGGCAGGGCAGAATATAGCAAGGCAGAAAATCCAAGCAGAGATAGAGGAGGAAAGAAGGTGAAATCGGGGAGACACCATGCAGTTGTTGAAGGAGAAGACACCAGAACCTTACACGTAGGCCACAACCTCATGGCGATACATAGATTAATAGAAATGGGCTAATTTAAGATGTAAGAGCTAGCTAAATATATACCTGTGGCATTGGCCAAACAGTATTGTAATTAATACAGATTTTGTGTGATTATTTCAGTCTGAGAAATGAACGCACAGTCTCCTTTTCCACAAAAGCAGCTTTATTAATTAACCAATAAAAAGATAACACATATACAGAAGGACATCCCACAGCAAATACTAAATGAAGTGTACAACTTGCTTAGTTTCAGTGGGATCTAGGGGTGAGTACCAGGAAAAAAAAAACTGTAAATCTTCTGCCGTCAGGATACAAGCAACTGCATGAAACCAGGTAATAAATAGGAATCCTAAAGATGCTAAAGTAATGAGGGAATTCATACACATGGGACATGTCAAAGAAAGGAGACACATGCACACACTTACACACACATGCACGCACATGCCCCAAATCAACTTACATATTATCCCAGCATAATCTACCTGTGTTATTTAGAGATAGCCTGCATCATAAGAGTCATGTGACTTGCCCCCCCCCAAAATACATGACAACTAACAGTAAGAGCTTGAATCCTAATATTGCAGATAGCCTCTAATTCCACAGAGTTACTGTTTAATTTTTATGAAGATACAGACTGTGTTTGATCTAGATCATGAGAGAAGCTATTTATTAAGCAGTAATTCACATACTTCTTGTAATGAAGAATTAGTGTTTTTTAAAGTATAGGGTAGAGATTGCCCACTTATTAATAAGATATGTCTCTGAGCAATACACAAGAGTAATTAAGAGTTTCTGGGGAATACTCAAAGTATCTGCACTTTAACCAAATGTCCAGGGAATATTTAGGCATCTCAGAGTTGTAGAATTTCTGCAGTATATGAGGTTTGAAGTTTCCAGTACAGAGAAAATCTATGGCTAGAACACTGTATGTAGATGTGCTTTGAGGCCAACCCTTAAGCAAATGTACTCTGAAATCCTATGCACCATATAATACAGCATCTCTTAAAATTAGCCGGCAATGTGCTTTGTGTGTCCTTTAGTTTGTGTGAAAAATTAATATCCCCAATACCTACATCTGATTGACAGAGAGAGTTCTAGGTTAGCCAAGACTGCATAGAACTAAAGAGTTAAGACAGCATTAACTAAAAATAGAGACAAAGAGAAAGAGAGGGAGAGACGGGGGAGGAAGAAAGGTATGAAAGGGAGAAAGGAAGCAAAGGCCATTGCCGTTCTTGCTATGAAATAATCCTTTTGTACAATGTAAATACATATTGCTCTCAAAAAAGCTGGTTGGCTGATAGCTGGCCAGGAAGAGATTGGGCAAGAGAGCCTGAGACAGACAGAATGCTGGGATGCTGGTAGGAGGAAGAGCAGAGTCACTAGCCAGAGGGAAAATGAGTCCAACACACAAAATCAAATAGAGGTAAAAGCCACATGCCTTGGGCAGCAGATGGATTAATAGAAAAGGGTTAAGTTGTAAGATCTAGTTAATAACAAGCCTGAGCTATTGGCCAAGTATTTATAATTTATATTAAGACTCTAAGTGTTATTTGGGAAACAGCTGTCAGGACAGGAAAACTCCACCTACGTATTTTGATATGCTACTTTGACTAATACCTGAAATATTATTTTATTTGGGACTCCCTTGCTGAACTATAATGATCTGACTAAATGTGTTTTTAACTTCCAATTTTTTCCCCAGGAACACTTCAAACTGATCTGACATAGCTGGATGACTACAAAGACCCCTGTGCTGAGATGCCAGCCCAGTGAATCAAATCTAATAACCCAAAGTGGAATTTAATAAGCCTTGACAGCAGAAACCCTCCATGCCAGCAAGGCAGAATGATCCAAGGCTTTTCCCCTTTGCTCCCACAGACGCAGACATAAGGACAAAGCTTGTGAAGGCATGCTGACAGATGGAAGGGCTCACTCAGCCTGTACTGCAAGCACTAATGACTTTCTGAGCTGCGCTAGTCTCTCTGTACAGCTTTAGTCCTCAGTGGAAACACCTATGTCTAGGAAAGACTTGGGTTCCTTCTGCCGTGCCTCCCCTGAGACAGAGTTCTCAGTCTTTCTCTCCCAGGTCTCTGCACAGGCTATGGATGTCAGCAGCTGTTCCACGTGCCTGTCTCAGCGCCCTACAGGTGACATCACAGTCATTGAATACTTCACCCTTACAAATTATTACTGACTTTTTACTTTTTACTCTCACCTACATGGAGAGAGTGTTGTTAATGATCAAATAATACCTGGGACCCATTACTGGGGTTATGGGATATGCCATACATAAGCCATATTCCTCCTGAGAGCATGGTATGATTCGCAAAAGTGGAATTTTTGAATAAAGGGGAAGAATCACTAACAACATGTTGGCTTTTGTAGCCATGTGTGAACTGACAGGTAAGGGTTTTAGGATCTAATCCTAAAATCAGCATAAAGAAAACTTTATTCTTTAATGACCGTTAACTTTGAAAAATTTAAAAGCATTTGGGGTTTCAAATTTCAAAATAATGTTTTGAAATTGCAATTACGCCATTTCTCCCTTAGCTCTCTCCAACCCTCCCAAGCATCCCCTCCCAAATTCAGGGCTTATTTTCCTTTAATTTCTCTCTCTCTCTCTCTCTC
>LOEQ01000611.1:203400-214314 GCA_001685075.1 Bramus lutescens | reverse complement strand
ACCTTTGGAAGAGCAGGCAATGCTCTTAACCGCTGAGCCATATCTCCAGCCCCTGTGTTTCTTTTCTAATAGTCATTCCCAGAGATCTGGTGATATACAGCTTGCAGAATGTGGCTTACAAATGTGCCACGGACAAACTATAATTGTTCTGTGAGTCTGTAAGAATATTAACTTAACAATAATAGCCCAAACACTGTCATATGACAAACCAAAAATGCTCTGCTGCTAATTTTCTTTTTTTCTAATGCAATCATTTCTGATCATAATGTGATACATTATACTGAAGCCAGATAATCTGTGATTATTCATCAGTATCATGAAATTTCTAACACTACCATGTCTTATCTTGAGATTTGAGTGGCGGATCTTAAGAGGATCCATAATACAGCTTGAAATACAGAGTGGTTTTACCTTGAGCAGTTCTTTTATTGGTAAGAATTATTTTAGCTATCCTGGAATATTTGTGTATCCATAATGATGTTTTTTTCAATTTCTATGAAGAATTGTTATAACTTTGATGGGGTTGCATTGAATCTATAGCTTGATTTTAGTACAATGATCATTTTCACAAATATTAATCCTCCTGATCCATGGACATGGTTATCTGTAATTTTAGTTTTTAATTTTTTATTTGTTAATTTTTTTCATTTTACATACCAATCCCAGTTCTCCCTCCCTGCCCTTCTCCTACTGCTCCCACTTTACTCCCACCCCAGCCCCCATTCACAGCACCTCCGAGAGGGTAAGGCCTCCCATGGGGAGTCAGAAAAGTCTGTCACATCATTTTGAAGCATGACCAAGGCCCTCCCCACTGTATCTAGGCAGAGCAAGATATCCCTCCACAGGGAATGGGCTCCAAAAAGCCAGTTAATGCACTAAGGATAAATACTGGTCCCACTACCAGTGGCCGCACAGACCGCTCAAGTCACAGAACTGTCACCCACATTTAGAGGGCCTAGTTTGATCCATGCAGGTTCCCCAGCTGTCAGTCCAGAGTCAGGGAGCTCCCACTAGATTGGGTCAGCTCTCGGTGGGTTTCCCCATCATGGTCTTGAGCCCATTGCTCATATTATTGTTCCTCCCTCTCTTTGACTGGAATCTAGGAGCTCAGCCCAGTGCTTAGCTGTGGATCTCTGTATCTACTTCCATCAGTTACTGGATGAAGGTTCTATGATAACAATTAAGGTAGTCATCAATCTTATTCTGAGGAAGGCCAGTTTAGTCACCCTCTCCACTACTGATTAAGGTCTTAACTGGGGTCAAACTTGCAAAGTTCTGGGAATTTCCCTAGTGCCAGGTTTCTCACTAGCCCCATAATGGCTCCCTCTATCAAACTTTATCTTTCCTTGGTCTCCCTCTCTGTCCTTCCCCAATTTAACAAGAAGTTAAAATTATACAATGGAATAAAGAAAGCATTTTCAAAAAATGGTGCTGGCATTAACTGGATTTTGACATGTAGAAGAATGCAAATAGATCCATATCTATCCCAGTGCACAAAACTCAAGTCCAAATGGAACAAAGACCTCAGAGACACAAATTCAACTACACAGAATCTCATAGAAGAGAAAGTGGGAAGTAATCTTGAATGCATTGGCACAGGAGACCACCTCCTAAATATAATACCAGTAGCACAGACACTGAGAAGAACAATTAATAAATTGGATCTCCTGAAATTGAGAAGCTTCTGTAAGGTAAAGCACATGGTCAAAAAGACAAAACAGCAGCCTACAGAATGGAAAAAGATCTTCACCAACCCCACATCTGACAGAGGACTGATCTCCAAAATATACAAAGAACTTAAGAAACTAGACATCAAAATAACAAATAATCCAATTTTAAAAATGGTGTACAGACCTAAAAAGAGAATTCTCAGGAGAGGAATCTCAAATGGCCAAAAGACACTCTGTAATCTCAAGCAGAATGACAGAGCGTGGAAACTCCAGAGGCACCAAGCAGAAAGACAGTTGATACAATGTTGAGAAAGGTTGCTACCACTATTGAAGAAATGAATGAGCATCTAAGAAGTTATTTAGTGTATGACAGGCCATTTTTACTTCTTTTCACTCAACTTAATCAATTAGAAAGTTATCGAAGTGAATGTGATTTTTCCATATCATCAGGAGTTCAAATAAATGCTATATTCGACTCTTTACCACCTGTACTAGTTAATAAACTAAAAATGAAAACTCAAAACAGAATAAACAACAAACCATACCTCACTTTGGCAATGACAAAGGTTCTTTAAAAGACAGAGGAATTAATTACAATTTCATAAGTCCCCAAACCACATAAGCAATGCAGCGCCTATGAATTTATCCTTCCTTTGTCACCTCTGTCACTAACAGTTTTCCAGAACTTGGAATGAGGTTGTACAATTTTACTCGGTTGTATATTAAGAAAATTTTTATTGGGAAACCATCTCATAAGATGTATGACTATTAAACATTTAAATGCTAAGAATTTGTTAACCAGAGAACACAATGGGACAATAAAGTAAATTTTTAAGAAAGAGACAGTACAAAGTTCCATGCAGCAAAAGAAAATTAAAAAGAAACTTTTGTAGAATTTATGAAGTTCTGCAAGAGCTATTTCCAATATTTTATATGAATTAAAGAGAAGTATCATATCATTACTCATACTCTAACTGGTATATTTAAGTCAGACAACAGATTTATTTTAAAATGTCAAAATGTACAATATGTTGAAAAATACATTTTTGCAACCATTTTAAATCTATAATGAATATTTATGTCAGTTCTTAAGTATGTGAGAGGAAGTATAATTTTAGAATTTTTTTTTGGAGGTTGACGACTCATCTGTTTACTCGGTTAGGTTGAGAAGTACACAATCAATAAAGTCCTCGGCTAGGTGCATCTTTAAGAGGATTGCTGAAGGACAGAGGGATCACCCATCATGGTTAACCGTGGGACAGAAAAGAAAGAGGGAAAGGAGAAAGCCTGGTGTACAGGTACTCTCTCTGATTCCTAGCCATCTTGATTCTAGTTCCTCGACCCTAGCACACTGTGCCACAAGCTTTCAGCTGAGATGTACTAAAACTTATGAAACCCGGGCAAACCCGCCAATTCCTTCCCTGGAGTTGTGCTGTGGCATAACTTGTCACAGTCATGTAGTGATGTTTGGGGTAAAGGCTAGTAAATCCCCAGTCCACACCACTGCTAGCTCTTACTGCTGGTGTTAGGAGATACTCCTGCCATATAAGAGATGGGAGGGGTAGTGTAGAAAGCTGAAAAGGAATGGGGACTCTTGCTGTCACCAAACAAAAGTTCTTTATTGTCATTACCTATTTGCTTGCCTAACTTTTGAAGTACACCCTCATTGTATTAAAAAAAAAACTGGAGGGGGCTGTATTATTTTATTAGCCTTTAGCTATTTTATCAGACTTCAGCTCCAGCACAAAGTCTCACACCTAGTGGATTTTCAGTAAATAAATGTAAAGTAAATGAAATGAGACCAGGGCAAGGTTTTGAACGCATGGGATGCCTGTTTCATTGTTGAACTGGTTTCCACATCACAGGTCACCTATACCTTATCTTGGATTCTTAACTGAGTCTTCAAGGAACATTTGGTACCTTGGCTAGGTCCATTCAGTAAGAAACTATCTCCAGTTTCCTGTTCAACATTCTGGTTTTACAAATAAAGCCATTCATTCTTCAGACCTAAATTTGAATTCTGAAGCCTTATCCATCATAATTCTTAGAACAAAATCCTTTATAAGTCTATTTCTAATTTCCCTCTCAGTTCTAGGGTTAATTGCTGCTGAAATTTATTTTTTTTTACCCCTTGATTGTATTGGCCAATTCATGAATGTCTAAATAGCAAAAGATATTTAAGTTCAGGTGAAGAAAAATTAGATTCTAAATTTCTAAAATTCTAAAACTCAATATCTTATATGTTTCCCATCCCATATAGAAAGTAATAATTGTAAGTTGTTAGAGAATATAACTAAGTTGAAGACAAGTGATGTGTATGTCAACACAGTGGAGAAAACGTACTCTGATAAGTCATTGTGGAAAACTGCAATGCAGTCAGTGAGACATTGAAAATTTAATAGGCTAATCTTGATTTTTTAGGAAAGAAAACTACAATGAAAAATATCTTCCTGCAGGAAACCAAGTGACTTAAAAATAGATTTATAAGGGTATGAAAATTAATGAAAGATTATCAGTGCTTTGGGAATTGTAAAAATAGAAACAATGAGAGAGTTCTATATAAGGCTTCTCTACAAAAGCAGAGAATTTTTTTTAAGCTCAAAGATAGGGATAAAGGAATTCAAGCATGCAATAAGTTCCTGGGCAACAAAAGGGACTATAAAAAGTTTATGTTTCTTCAGCTTTGAAACACTCCTTGTCTTATCAGTGTAATTTCTGATCTTGTTAAAAACGTGAGGGTCATTTTAGAGGTGTTTTAGTATTGAAATTATTAAAATAAGGGAAATATACCCATTTGTGTTCAGGACTAATGCTTGGCAATGGATAACCAGTTATAATGTTCTTCTATGTCTCATCAGGCATTTCCAACAGCTCTTCATCTAAGCATGCTGTATTTATGTTTTTATTCAAACACACAGATATCACTGATAATTAAAGAAAAAGAAGTCATAGGAATTCAGGATGGCATAGAAGGGGCTGGAGGAAGGGGGTGGGAAATGATGTCATAATTTTTAATGGGAGAAATGTGCCATTTGTGGTTGAGACTACTGGAAAGACCGTACATGAGGTTCTTAATATTCTAATAAATGCCTTTTTGATAAAAAAAAATGTCAAGAATTTTGATTTTAAAGGAATATTTGGGAGTTACTGTCACAGCATGGACTGTGAAGAGTCCCAGGTTGAGCAGACCAAGAAGAAATAGCACAGTGGGCCAACCTTCTGATACCTATGAAACAGACATCTCTGACTCTCTTTCCTGAGGAATCAAAGAGTAAGAAAAGCATCCTTCATTGCAGCCAGCTGAGCAACCTGAAGAACAGTAAGGCAAAGACAAAAGTGTGTATGACAAAATTGGAGCAATCTGTCCATGGGTGGACCCCCATTTCCATCACTATTAGACGCACTCATCTAGGCTAAACACTGCCTATTAAGTACAGACCCAACAGAATGCCAGCAGCAATGTTCCCATTTCATGACCTAGAGCTTAAAAGTTATATTGCCCCTGTTCTAAACAATGGAACATGGAAAAGCTGCCAGCACTGAGTTCACTCAATCCTAGACAAACAATATTTCAAACTTCAAAATGCCAAATGGTATTCATATCCAAAGCATGGCATTAAGAACCCCAAAGTTAAAATGAACAAAATGAGGTATCTCAGTAGACCCTCACACCCCAGTCAATGTTCAGCTATGATTCTTCCAATATTACTAGTCTGAGGTTGAGATTTAAGCAATCTTCAGGGGTCAGTCATGGAGGAATGATTTTCCTTCACTGACATCTCTTAAGATTTTCTTGAAATATATAATTTTAAGGAGCAAAGGTATTCACTTAATAGCATTTCCCTTAAACTCAGAAAGCAACTACATGAAGAACCTCAAAACTGAATTAAAGATTGTGCATGGTGGAACATGCCTTTAATCAAACTATGTCAGACACAGAAGCAGGAGAATCTTTGTGAATTTGAGGCCAGCCTGCCTAAGTAGTGAGTCCAGGCTAGGCAGGGCTACATCGTGAGATCCTGCAATTTTTATTATTGTATTTTCAAATATTTATAATCTTATGCTTCTATTTGCTTCAGTACAAATGCCTAGTTGTTTGGTCATTAAACAAGGAAGTCATACATTAGAAATGCCAAATCATTTTATCTGCACTGAAGACTAGAGTGGTGGATTCTTTGTTGTTTGACTTTGAAAGAATCAGAAATAACTTTCCATCATTGCATGAAACAACCATTTCAATCCAATTGAAAGTAAATGAGGGTTTTGCCTAATAATATTTATATTATTTACATATGAGAGCTAGGCATTACAGAAGTTACAAAAATTTACAACAAGAAGATTGGAAAGGCTGTCTTTAATTTGAAAACTTTAAAACTATTATTATGCCAAAGAACTTTATCCCAACAAAATAGTTAAAAGATGGCTTAATTAAAAACAACACTATTTGGCATTGATGCTCTCCTATAAAGGTCTCATCCAAATATATCTAGGCAAATATCAAGCCATGCTTTTTTCTGTTAGCTTGAGCATGCTGGCACGGAGAAAAAATTACTTTTCTCAAAATGTTTATTAGTTATGTTCAGCTCTACTCTACTCAGAGACTCTCCATGTATTGAATTTTTCAATAAATGTTAAAACTATTTCCTTTTTATTCTTTTTTGTTAGTCCATCTATGTGGCTCAAGCAGGTCTAAAGTCTCTAAGAAACTAAGATTGTTCTCAAATGCAGGGTCCTTTTACTTTGGTCTCCTGAACGCCAATCCCAGACTTTATCACAAAACACAGTCTCAGGCCATTCAAACCTGGACCAAGTCAGACCCAGTTTTGATCTAAATCTTTGTGTATCTTGTGGTCTGTTTGTTTACTTCTGATAATTTTGTATTACAGTTTGTCCTTTAAGAATGAGAAGGACACAACAAGGATCATATTCAGTGTCGTAGGTACCAATATCATTTCTGCTCCCTTAATTGTTTTCTATTTAAGTATAACTATTGTTAGTCCATTGTGTGAGTGAAGAACACTTTAGGACCAGCATGAAAATAGAAAATACTTAGCAACATTTGACAGCACACAGGCAATGCATAAATGTAAGAAATCCAGAAGCAGTAGAATGATGTTGTTCTAATATGGCCTGAAAACATGGTGACTAATAATAATATCTTATAACTCTTAATCCTGTGTTAGCCAAAGTTCTTTAAAAGAACAAAAGCCATACACACACACATATAAACAAACTTACATATATAATATATATATTATATATAAATGTGTGAGTGAGATCAAGCATGTGTTTTTGTGTGTGTGTGTGTGTGTGTGTGTGTGCATCAAAGGATAATTTATATTAGAGTGGCCTAGGCTATGATCTGGTTAGTACAACTATGGTTGGCTTTCAAAAGAAAGGCCAAGAATCTGGCAGCTGTTCTGTCGACAAGGCTGGATGTCTCAATTTATCTTCATTTATGTTCAGATTCCTAAAAAGGAATGTAACTTCAACTGGATAGATGAGTGAGCTTGACACTGAAAAATGACAGCAAGCAGGCAAAAACCAATGATTCCTTCTTCTGTATCCCTTTATTTGGGCTGCCACAAAAATGTGAGGCTCAGATTTAGGGCTAGACTACCCACTTCACATAATCCAATCAAGAAACTCCCTCACCTCACAAGATTGTAGATTAGTTGATTACAGATGTAGTCAAGTTGATAAGCAAGAGTAGCCATTACAATCTCTAACATTCATTAAATAATACATGAGCAATAATTTCTCCTTTAACATACCTACAGTACTCTGGATGAACAGAATATCTTTTTAGGTTTTAAGGTCAATGTTTTTCCATTAAAATTTTCAAATTGATATAGCAACAACATCCATATTCATTCCAGCGACTAAAGCTAGGACATTTACAGAATCAATTTTCCTTTAGAAAATAACTTTGCAAACACTAATTACTGGTGGGAAAAGGTATAAGGATGTTGAAACACTGTGAGAGGTGGTCTCCAGAGAGGCTGAAGCACATCCTCAGGGAAACTGATCAGTGGTATGGTTACACTTTCAGGTGGATTCTACCTACACCCCAGCTGTTTCTCCACCTGCACTTATACAATCCTCAGCCATGTAACACTACATCCTTCCAATACATTGTTTGGATGCTATTTGAGATAAGATGTTTGTCACTGAAAAACATTCCACTGGGCTGGAGAGATGGCTCAGAGGTTAAGGGCACTGAATGTTCTTCCAGAGGTCTTGAGTTCAATTCCCAGCAACCACATGGTGGCTCACAGCCATCTGTAATGAGATCTGGTGCCCTCTTCTGGCATGCAAGCATACAGACAGACAGAGCACTGTATACATAATAAATAAATAAATCTTAAAAAAATCATTCCATTATTACAAGTCATCATACATTTGACAACATAATGGACCGCTTAAAGTCTAGTGAATTGGCACTGTGAGTTAAATAAATATTATCTGAGAATTCACTGCAACAAGAAGAGTTGATAGGATCTATTGTCCCATGTGTATTTATTGAGCACCTGTCATGCACATAGGTGCTACACGAGACAATGGGCACTCAATGACAATCAGGGCAGAAGTGATGACTCTTACGTTTCCCATGGTAGGTGGACTTCCCTGGTTAGTAGACTGGTTAGGAGACTGCCCTTGTTAGTAGCTTTCCCTAGTTACTAGATTCCCTTGGTTAGCAACACTTGACCTGGGTGTTAGGAAGTTGAAAAGGAGGTCTCCAAAAGCCTCCAAAGGAACAGACATTTAAAAAGGTATTCTTAACAATAATACATATTTTAGAAGAATCGATAACTCATTAATGTGAACGGGCCAGACACATCTAATTAATTAAGCTCATTATTTTTCCTCAAGGTCTGTCATCATACCAGGCACCTGTGTAGTCTTTCCTAAAGGGTGCCTTAGCTTAAGACATCTGCTCTAGCTTTTATATAAAAGAATGTCTATGCTGGGTTCATGGATATGGACATGGGGACATCTTTTCCACTTAGAATCCATGCAGGAATTTATAGGTCAGTTACAATGGCTGTGTTAAGCCAAGCCTCTTCTACAAATATTACTGAAGGTGGTATTTTTATATTAATCTTTAGTGACAGCTGTCAATAGAAAAAGCTTGGTTGTGTTACTGAATTGTCAAAGTGCCTCCAAGCAAGAATATTTCCTAGGAATAATGGGGATGACATGGGGAGATGAGACTGGACAAGGCAGAAACAGGACAAATAACATACTCCCTTTCTTTATGTTAGTGCACACACCGCTATTGTCACTTGTAGTAGAGAGAGCAAGGCATTTTGTGGGGATGATGCTGTGGACACACTTTCCATTATCTTACAGTCTCTTTTTGAAAGTAGCCAAACTTCTCATCCTTGGGGATAGTTTATTTTAGCATTATTTTCCAATCAGGCCCTTATATTCCAAAATAAAGGCCAACTGCAGAAAACACCACACTAAAGAATGAAATTCATTTTATATATGTGATAATTTTATATAATAAATATTCTCTATGGTAAGAATCTCAGAGGTTTTCAATAAAACTCATATAGAAGTCCTTCTCTATAAGATCTTTGTTCATTTAAAGTATTTTTCAAAATTATAATAAAAATAATTCTAAAAATATATTATTTTCCCAAGCTCAAGCAGAGGGGAATTTTGGGGTGGTTTTATTTGATTTTTACCTATCTGTTCTGGAACTTCACTGCCTTCATACTGACCTATTTTTTTCTTAATGGTCCATTTAACCCACTCCTGGCTGCCTCCCCACCCATGTCTTCAGTAGCTTCTCCTGTTCTCCACCACACCTTTTTTTTGCCAACTGATATATCATTCCCCATCTGTTGAAATTGCCATGTTCTTTCCAGCACAACTCCGCCTCCAGCTTCCATCTCAGCCACCTACCTTGCTGTCCTTCCATCTGCTAGCACAAGGAACATCTCTGCAACCTATTCCGAACTGAAACCATGACAAATTTTACACATAAGCTCAGCAAACATTCATTTCTGAAAGGACTAGTACAATCACAATAACAGCTTACTACTTCATCTCATAGACATAAACATACATTTAGCGTTTGATTTCTTCTACATCCTAAAGTTATTGGCTATAACCAACATTCTTGGTGACCATGTCCTGAATAATAGAGTGACTGTCCTTCATAAGGACTAATGATTTTGGTAGTGTTCTCTGGAGCCCTACTTTCTGTGTGGTTCAAACTGTTAATTGCACATGGTTCATGTCCAGAATTTTGCATTCTGTGAATAGAGACAACTTTTCTTGAATACTGAATCCTCACAGCAGTTTAACCCAACTTAACTCTATAAGTTTAATGTTGCAGAATTATGTTTGAGTTGGGATATGTGCTAGAGTTGCCTATAAGATATCAAAGACATTATATAAACAATGCTAGTATATGATAATTGTAGTTTCAAGATTTTGATACTTACATTGCACAAGGAATAATCTTCCTTCAGTGTTGACATCTTACTTAGCAAGTGGAGGTTGGTTTTTATGTGTTAGATGAATATACAGCAGAAATTAAGGTCATAGGAAAACATTAAGAATTCTATACTTTGCTATTCAACATTATTTACCCTCTATGGACTACAACACTGAGACTCCTCAAGGTTGTGCTTATAGGAAGCACAAGATTTATCTTTACATTTAAAACAATAGTTTGATTAAAGGACATTTTGGTAAATACTTAAAGTTCTGGAGGTATACTGCTCTAGTTATGCTAATTTGTATTACACTAAGATGATGTTTTTACGTTTGCTTTTGATAGGCTTTATTATTTAGGTTTGATAATGATAGAACTTGTGTAAATGAGATGATACTCATTGGTCATTGAAAAGTCTACTTTTTATCCTCTCAGAGACTAAGAGAAAAAGAGCACCTGGCACTAGGAAGATTTACATAAATATACAGATATTGATCACAAAGCGGAGCAAGTGAGGGGATGCATAGCTTCCGAGGAAAGAGGTCAGGGGGAGAACTTAAAATAAGCTAGTTTTATTTCAGTGGCCTCAAGAACACAGAAACTAGCTATCTTCTGCTTTTCTCCCTGGTAATCGCAGCAAGTGATTGTTGGCCCAGAGAATGAACCTGGATAAAGAGCCTGTGAGTACTTGAGAAATGCATTCAAGTGGTTTAGTAACTGTAGTAGGAGGGTCATCTGTCTATCTGTTGCTTTTATTGGTTAATTAATAAAGAAAATTGCTTGGCCTGATAG
>LOEQ01000611.1:190420-201663 GCA_001685075.1 Bramus lutescens | reverse complement strand
TTTTTAAGACAGGGTTTCTATGTAGCTTAAGAGCCTGTCTTGGAACTAGCTCATGTAGATCAGGCTGGCCTCAAACTCACAGAGATCTGCCTGCCTCTGCCTCCCAAGTGCTGTAATTAAAGGTGTGCACCACCGCTGCCCAGGATCTTAGCCAAATTACTTATACAGGTATGCAACTTTGCATCACACTTAGAAGATGTTTTTCATTTGTTCTAAGAATGGTTAATTGATAAGAACAGATGGACAATGAGGGAGACAAGCCAACCTTTTATCCCCATAGATACTGTAAAAAAAAGAGCACCTCATACTTGCCTTACAGACACAGAGTCTGGTTGGAAGGTAGACAAGAGAACACAGTCCTCTACTTTGACTTACTCCAAACGGTCTATTTCATATCTATACCATACTTATTCTATACCAGAAAACTTACAAATCTATTACCTTGAGATATTCATACCACCTGATTTCTTACTCTAAATTACTAACAACTTTTAAATGAGCTATCAAGCCTTACATTAATGAACACTATTCAGAATTCTGAAACACTGATGCTTAAGTATGTTGCTTAAGAAGTGTGATATAAATGAAATGCTAATTCTACCATTTTTCCTCTCAAACTTAGTATTTTATGATTGGCTACTCCATTCCTCACTCCATTTCCTCTCCTTATTTGTATTACATTTTGTTCTTCAGTCTCCCCTTTCCAACCATACCTACTAGGATTATTACCTTGCCACTAAAATTACCAGCTTAATTCATTTATCTTAAGGTTGAGACTAAAAATTCTCATGAGTTTGCTGGTTTCTCCCAAGTGGTCATCCACAGAAATTAGTCCTAACTGTTGTCATAAGTGGGCACTGAACTCACATCACCCCACATCTCCCTCTCATGACCTAGAAAGTTCCTTTTCTGTGACCACCAACATATTGTATTCTACTTCGTATTCTACTGTATTTATTTTAATTTTACTTCAGCCGTATGCAGCACATAGTACTTCCATTGCACTTACCACTCAGAATTTACTACACACCCTTGGGCAATAGCATCATTAAGTTTCTGCCCCCTCCTCCTTCCTTTTTCATTTTCCTTTGAATTTTAAGGGCCATTCAGGCAGGAGGCATTTGAGAACTGAACACTGTGACTCAGCATCGAGAGACCTTGATGGACAGGTATTTCCCTCTCCCTCTGTTTCCCTTCCCTTGGGGAGAGCTCCACCTGTGTGCTTCCTCCTGTAACTGAACTAGATTAGCCCGCAGACTGAACCCATCAGACAGCACCTGTGCCACACCATGCTGCAGACAGAACTCGGGTCATGGAGGGATGCTGGCAGAACTCCTGCGCTCTGGGAAACGCTTGGGAAGTGGATTTCCTGGCCTCTTCTCACCATTAGGGATCTCTTTGTTTTCCAGGAAAATGATGCCCGTTGTTTTTAAAACAAAATCTAGTTGGCTTTTTCTACTGTTAGAAAGATGATTTAACAAATGTATTATTAAAATTTAGTCTCAACAAATATACTTCACACATATTGTATGTATTTTAAATCATGAGTTATAGTATGTGCATATGCATATATGTTTACCAAAAATGTAAATGTACTTGGAAAAGTATCGTTAAGGAATTTTATAGTTTGAGTCCTCCACTAAATATTTACTGATGTTACCTTTGTACCTTAAAACAAGCTTAGGAATTCATGTGCCAGAAATTTATCTGCACTCTTGAACTGCCGTATTTAGTAACCAGCTTTAATTCACAAATAGCTCTGACCATTGTAGCCATACAGTACTATGTGTTCAGTTTGTTGAATTTTTTTGAAAATTTTCTTACTCTCATATACAGAGAGTTCTACAATTCCCATAAACTTAATTTTTGAAACACTAGGGGAAAACTATAATTTCCACATTATTTTTACAGTGATATATTGATCCAGACCTTTTGGAATAACATGTTCTTGACAGTAGGAGAAAAGGCAGTGTAGGAAAAATTCAAACTGTCCTGTTTCTGACAAGGTCCTCCCTCAAGGACATGCTATTCCAAATCAATCACTTTACCTAAATCTGCTTAAAAAATTAAATTAAATTAAATTAGAAATAAAAAAGAAGAAAAAGGAAAAAAGAAAAAAAAAAGAAAAATGTAAGGCAGTTTTTGAGTATAATTGAGTCCTGCTGTGGTTTCCTTCACTTCCAGGAGTATTTTGGTTACCATCACCCTTTTGAACCTTTTGAAATGCCGACAGCAAGGTAATAATCTGAGCTGAAGCTCCATCCACCACAGCCCTGCCAAAACTTCTCCAGCAGGAGGCAATTTCCACTTACTGATACAGCAGCTCACTCCAAGGCTGCCCCTCCCAAGTCTGCCAGCTTTCCTCTAAGCAAGGCACACACATCTAAGTTCCTGTACATTCTTGAAAAGCCATTGCATGCAAACTAAATACTTCACATTATCAGTATAATACATAGAGCTTCACATCCATATGGTCACATATGTAAAATAATGCCATCTCCCAATTAACATAATCACTGAGAACCCTGGCACTCCTGCCGGCTGAACCGGGATCTCTCTCAATCATCGTTATCCCAACTCAGCGCATTACCTAACCTAGAGAAAAATCTTTGACTCACCGTAAGTGTTGAATCATCTGCTGATCTCGGTATAACATCTATTTCAAATTCTCCCTTTGAATAGAGGGAGAGTTATGACACACACTGCCTCTCTTCTGCAGCAAAAGGCAAGTTAAAAGGACCTCAAGCTGTGACCTCAGAGGCAGGCACAGCCGCTCCCATCCTTCAGTCAACCTTCTGCGAAGAACAGGTTATAAAACTGCAAAGCTGGCCCCCTACATAGCAATACTTTCAAATAAAGCATTCTCAGCTGTGAGCTGTGGATTTACATCCCCGAACCCGGCTGGCTGGAGTCAATGCTGCTTCTATGCCGGAAAATATTAAGCATTTCACTGCAGTCACTTCATGCAAGAAACTATCCGAGGCGACTTCACAAACCCTGTCATTCTGCTCGGGGACTAAAGAATGAGCAGGGCATGCATAATTCATGCATTGGAGTCTTCAATGCACTTCCTGTAGCCTGGGCTCTACACAGTAATGGGCTATTGATCACCTCATCCTTAAGACAATCCCAGCTCCCTGATTGGTTTATTTCCACAAATAAAATTACAACCTAAATCATAGGGTGAAACCTCCATGCCGGCTGCAGCTTCTCAGGGAAGACATTCCCAAAGCCGAAATGACATCTGCAGGCTGCAGAGTGTCGAAGCTGGGTTCCTTGGGGGCAGAAACTATAGAACCTGTTCTATTTTATTCAAAAAGGCACACTTACTGCAGGATTAAGCTGGGTATTTCATATTATCAGTATAAAACATAGAGCTGTTTCTTTCTCCATCATTTCAGAGACATCAACAAGGACAAATGAAAATTTAGAAAATAAATACATAAGAATCATATGTGTCAAAAATATTAGGAGCCTTTTACCTGGTTTCATTCGGTCACTGTTCTTAGAATTATTCTAAAATGACTAACTTGCCATTTCAATAATGAACAAATGCTTTCTTTATTAAACTTTATATTGGATAATGAGGTTATTCATATTAAGTATTCTAGACCATGATTACTATTATTTTGGGTGTGTCAGTGGTTCTGTGATCTTTCTCTAAGAATTTTAGCTTCAAAGAACACACCATTGTTTACATTGACTTAAAGAAACCAGCTGTTCAACAAAATGTACATTTATTTAATTATGCTTTTACTCATCAAAGAAGAAAACAGGTCTTAGCACTTTAAAATGCCATCATAGTATTTGTAGAAATAAGACAGTGGGCAGTCCCTATGAATCTGAAAATGTGTGTATCTATAAATAGTGCACATCTACTCAAAGACCTCTGGACTAAAGCTAGTTGCCTTATATTCTACCCAGAAGGAGTGAACATAATGCTCTCAGAGTCACTGAGAGCCTGAAATCACATCTTCCCAAAGCCTTTTTATATGCATATTCATGAGTCCACACAAACACACATGCAATTTATATTTCTATGCTATTGTACTTTGTTCCGCATGAGGCCAGAGTGAAACGTTCTTGACTTGGGGCTAAAGAACCACTACGAGGGAACAACCATTCTCCCATCCCACTTTTTAGATTGTGCAGAGCAATCATCTTTTAGAGTAGGCATGACTATGTCAGTCTTGAGTTAATAAACCAACAGGAGGTACCAGCATTTGGAGGCAGTAGAGGTACCCATGGCACCAGATGCCGTGGAGAGAGAGGTTGAAAATGCATGTTTCTTCTAAGTGTATATGACATGAAAATCTGCACCTGACAAAACTCCATTATTCTAGAACAGTCTACCAGGAAGTGTGAGAAACTAATCACCCAATTACTTGGGCGATAATAAATTCTATATTCATATTATTTTCTTCTGCCCTGGTTAGTTCCCACTTTTATATTTATATATTGCTGTCAATCTAACAAATTTTAACTAAATTACATAGTGGGTCTTTTCTTATATTTTATTTCCTTCTCTGATTGATGATCTTAGCTGTCAAATACAAGATTGAAAGGACTTGATTATTTTTGAAATTAATACATCAATTTACTAAAAGACACAGTTTCTCATGAAAGAGTATGTTGTTTAAAATAGCAAAAGTTGGGGATAGAGACAAGGCTCAGCAGTTAAGAGCATGACTGCTCTTCTAGAAAGCTTGGGTTCAGTTCCTAGAACACACCTTTATGGTCATACAATCTGTAACTATAGGTAAGGAGGATCCAGTACCTTCTTCTGGCCTCTGAGTGGACCAGGCAAACACAGTAAACAGACACACATGCACACAGAACACCCATTCAGATATAATAAACACCCATCCAGATTAAAAAACAAATAAGCCTTTTTAAATTTTAAAATGAATAAATAAATAAGTAAAAAAAAAATTGACAGGCTTGGAAAGTACTGAATAGGAGGAATCAGAGTACGATCATATAGAGATTGTAAGTAATTGATACAATATTCAATAAATACAAATGTCATGATTCAATAGTATACGACTAGGATGAGTTTGGTCCATCTCTCTGCAATTAATGGGAAGAAAACCCGTGTCTTTTTCCATAAGAACATTCACGACACACATCTAAAATGGAGATTGTGAATTATGTACTCCAACTCTCTGAAAATGGAAAGAGAAATGGGTGAGGGATGACAAGCTGTTGAACTAGAATGAGCCTAGAATTAAAAAACCAGCAAAAAAGAGAATAATGTGGCTGAAACAATGCAAACAGTAAATCCCAAGGAAGTCATAAGGCTTACGTGAGCCTGAATGAAAGTGACTGCAGAACAAAAACTACAGCGCCCCCAGGTAAAGCAGGACCCAGCGCTGTAAGAAAGACCCAGTGTCCTTTTTCCAAAGTCTGACTATTCCTGGGGAAGAAACAAACAAGCAAACACTTAACCAATTTTTTAGATGGATGGAAAACAGAGATGGTCATTTCAAATCAATTTAATCTCTTCGCAGATCAAATGTCTTTCCAATATTTTGAACTTATAATGCCTGCAAAATACAAAATGGATTCTGCAATGGACAGTAAAATCCAAATTTGGGGGAAACAAAGACATACATTAGATTGTCAAATCTGTGATATCTGTTAAGATATATAACTAATCTCCTTGACCCGTGTCATTTTGAACAATGTATGAAATATTTTCAATAACCCAGAAATAATAAAAATAATTAATAATACCATGAAAATTTTGGGGAAGAATTCAGTATTTTTAAGTTAAGGGACAAAGACTGCACAGAGGGACTGTGTGCATCTTGCAGTTGAAGACATTCTCTGTTTTATCAATATTACAAAAGCATTCTTAGTCATCAAACTCTGATTATTTTTTAAAAATATTTGTGTAATTTCTACATGGCAAACCAGTTTGTGATAGATGCCAGAAAAAACAAACATGCACATAGTAATTATGCAGAGGTTACTTGTTAGTTCAGAAAGCATGCACATACCTTGACCAAAACCAAACCAACCAAACAAACAAAAAACAAGAGAGTATAATTGCCCTGCTGCACATCAAGATTAAAAGCTGAGGAAACTTCTAGAGCCCAGGCACTGACCCTGTCTGCTAAGAACCTGCTAGCCACATAGAAATCCCTCTTAACTGTATTTCAGGCATAACGGCAGAAATATTAGCATGGCTAGCTATCAATGGAAACACTAGGAATGATACCTGATACGAACATTGATAGGAATGATATTTAAAGAAACTGGCACAGTGGTAATAACACAGATTGTAGTGACAGATTTTATATCAGGCCTTTCTCAGGTTAACAGTATGACCCTGAACAAGGCATTCACACTTTTTGAACATGATTTTCATCAGGTACAATGCATGTAGATGTGCGTTTATCACGGTTTGGGTGAGGATTAGATAAACAGCGCAGAGCACAACACTAAGAGTGCACTGATCAAGAAACTGCCTCTACTGCTTCTTCTAAGTTTTTGTTAACTTCACAGAGTCCCCAGGAAATTTCAATATTGTGACCACTTATCACAGTTTCTGATACAGGAAAGACTTTAAAATGTTGCTGCCTTTGAAAACATCAATTTTATAACAGGGGGCTTGCAGGAAAACTTTTCCAGAGGAGAAGAATATTACACAGACCTGAAGGGAAGCAAGACATCATAGAAAGCATGAGTAGCCAGGCAACAGCAGTGTAAGAATGTGGCATACACTGAGCATGTTGATGGTAACAGAATTTGGGACACGACCACTATATTGATGCTGTGAGACGGTGGGACATCATGGACATATTGATGCTATAGGCAGGTGGGACATCTTGGACATTTTGATGCCATGAGAATATGGAAAATCATGGTGGATAGCAATGATATGAGAATGTGGGTCACCATGAAAATATCAATGCTATGAGAATATGAGACAGACACCATAGACAGAATGATACTATGAGAATGTGGGACACTGGATATAAAAACATTATGAGAATGTGGGACATTGTGGACATATTGATAGTCTGAGAATGTGGGACAATGTGGCTGTGGCTTGAGATAAGACAAAATTATAAAATATCTGATTTATAAAGAGGTTCTTTTTTAAAATATATATGCTAAAATCCTAGGTATCCAGGTCATTTATATGGCATATAGTTAAATAGTGATATATAGTGATATTGTGCAAGGAACGGGGTATTCAAAGTTTAAGAGAACAACATGATAGATTTTTCTGAGAGAAAGAACACAGGAAACAGCAACCAATGTAACGTGTGTGTTCAGTTAGTTTTTATCTAGAGCCCACCAGAAGAGATACGGATCTGAAGAATATCTGAAGATATATATGGGCATGATGAGGAAATCATGGAAGTGCTTAAACCTCAGAATAAATAGTTCTGAGCAAAGTATAAACTGGAAAGAGTTATAGGTGAGTTTTAGAGTTGTAACTTGGTGACTCAGTCTTCCTGTCTGATTCATTCACAAAACAAATAGAAATGTAAAATGGAAATCTATTGGTACTTTGGTGAAATGAGACTATACTGTTAGAAATAGCAAAGAAGGCCAAACTGCAAAGCAAAGCAGGTGGTGATGACTTGGACAAACACATTTCCGGTGAACAATTGATAGTAAAGATGGAGCTCGTTAAGTAGGTTGGCAGACAATCAGGACTACCCCACCTGTGGAATTCAATGACACAGTTTATGGATGAAGATAAACAAGAAGAGGGAGGACAGCAAAGCCCTGAAATGTAGATAGGCAATGCCCATTAGGGCTCCTGTCAGCATCCCCACAGGGTGACAAATGAGGGAATACACACAGCTGATATGTAGCGTAGATATTATACCCGAATCAGGAGGAACACTTCCTTAATAAGTCTTATTCTGACTGTGATAAAGTCTTTGCCAGTTAAGTAGTACTCATTTGCATTTTCAATTAAAAAGTCATGTTCAAACATAAAACTGATCAACTCAAATGATGCATGATGATACTGTAGGTTGTTAGAGTTATACATATGTATGTGGAAATGATAAACACATTCTTAAATTACAGAAGAATGGGAGCTCCTACTCACTAATCAGAGGACCCCTCTTACAGTCCATTAATCTAACTATCTTGCAGTGACACCTCATTTGAAAAGTGAGGATAAGCAAAGCTGGAATTCCTACAAGATTTTAACCTTGAGTTCCTTTCCTAAGTTTTTACTTCCTTTTCAATGATGGTAACCCAGAGGGAAAACAAAAAGTAAACAAAACTGTTCCAAATCATGAAAGCACAAAGCCAAACAAAAGAGTAGGAAACAATCTCTTCAGCCACAAAGAAGGAGTTCTGGCCCATAGACATGGCTCAGCAATTAAGAGCATTTGCCGCTCTTGCAGAGGACCTGAGTTAGATTCCCAGCACTCATGATGGCTTAAGACTGTCCTGTCCTTAACTCTAGCTCCTGGGGATCCAGCACACTCTTCTGAATTCCACAGTCATGCACAAAGTGAGCTTACATAAACCCAGGAAAAATCCATATAAAATAAAATCTTTTAAACAATGAAAGTATTTCATTTCATGAAAGAAGAAAGACAGGTAGTGAAGAGGTTCGCTAGGATTCTCAAAATTGAGACTCTAGTACATTGTTCTGACAACACTAAATCATTCCTAAATCTAATAATAGCTTTCCCCTAATATTTTAATTTACTCTTAGATATCAGTGTACCCAAATCATTTTCTTGGTTTAATAAAAATGAACTAATTGTAATTCAATCTCCATGTAAAAACAGGTTGCTACAAACCCAACCAGTAGTTACAGTATAATTAAAACTACAATTTAAAGTATTTTAAATTTGTAAAAATATTAGAGCTAATTATAATAATCCTTATTTCACCATGCTTTCTAATTGTACTAAAAGAAGCAGCTTTCCCTTTAGGAGGCTAAATGTTCTTAAGTGAACGCATGAGTAACTCCAAGTAAGCAGAAGTCTGAACCTGCACTGCCCCTGGAGAGCCTGAACAGCCTTGGGTACAAAGCAGCCTGCCTCTCAAAAGACACATCAGGAAAATGCTTGGAAACTGGAGCCTATGAATCTTCTCAGGGAACAAATTCAAACATTTTCAACATTGTTGAGTCAAACTTTCAATCCTAGAGAAATTAGACCTACCTCATCATGATAGACCTACCTCCTTATGTGTCTTCTATTTCTAAAATTTGGCAAGTATCTATATAGTCTTAATTTCTTTAGGATTTTTTGTGCTTTTGAAAAGTGTGCCAAATCATGAACAACTTAAGAATGACTGGTGTGTAATTAGTATTAGTAAGAAGTCAGAATAGGAGTCAACAGGCTACTTTCTCCTTCCATTCCAAGACAACACTTAGAGCTTCAGAAACATTTATGGCAAGCGCCCAACTAAGAACATACAAGAAGTGTAGCAAAGACCCAGAAGACAATCTCAAGAGTGGTTGGTGGGTGGCGAACATCTAAAGACTACTACGAAACTGGTGTGTCAGTATCACCAATGCATAGAACACTGCCATGGCTCCCAGTGGCCTTCTCTTTGCAGAAAATGACCTTTCACTGCTAGACTTGTCAGCAGTCATTGCCAATTTGGAATTTCTTCATGGAGAAGGAGATATTCTTGTCTACTACATTCCTTACATCACTCTATGTGCCCCAGATCTGGGAGTCATGGTCTTATCCAGCCTTCATGCAACAGACCCATCCTTACAGTTGTATTTGTGTGCCTACTATTCAGAAACTGGTGGAACGATCTCTGTTGAGCCACTGTGGCTCATGCCTCGTTTCTGCATCCTGTATTCACAGCTGGCCTTGGGATCTTTGCTCCACTGCATTGAACGAGCAGTACTTCAGTAAGTCAATACGGTTGGATCCAGAGTCACTATTGCCTGTGTGAACCCACACTCTGTAGCGCTGTGACCACCTCTCAAGCACTTCAGTCACCTCTGCAGTGGGTACGTTCACACTCCACAGGGATAACACATCAGAGGCTGTTCATCCTGCATTTGAAATCCCACCTCCATTTGCACTTTATGAGCATACGTGTCTCACATAGTGTTACTAACACAATGATGGAGGGACCAGTGTCAAGGTGGCCCACACATACCATGATGCAGCCATATTTCTGTCTGCTTCATGGAGATTGCCACCATGAGTACACTGGCATGTGCACTTGAGCATGAATATCCCGGGGAGACAAAAATGATGAAGAGAACCTCATTGCCTTGCCCAGAAAGACTTCAAGCACCTGCATTGCTCTGCTTCTACATCCACGCTTTGTCAGTAGGCACCACTGTTACTAGACCCATGGGGTCCTCAGATGAAAGCACTGCATGGAGATCATGCTGTTCTGCTGGAAGCGCATCAGTTGCTGAGCATCCTCACATCTATCTTCAAGGGAAGGTGTTTCTCTACCAAAACCAGCTCTTCTGGTTTATTTTTCCCAAGACAAAGCCTCTCTAAGTAGCTTTGGCTCTCACTCTTTGGAACTCACTCTGTAGACCAGGATAGCCTTGAACTCATAGAGATCTACCTGCCTGTGTTTTGCATCATTAGTGCTGGGATTAAAGGTGTGTACCTCTATGCTAGGCTTCTAAAACTACTTTGTAAAGTCGTAGAAAGGATGTGCTGTTCCTTTAAATGTGCAGATCTCAGTATAAGGCAAAGAGAAAGAAGAGAAACCAAGGGTATAAAGACACCAAAGTGTTATAGTAACTGTCTGGTCACAAATCCCAAGGAGATAGAAATCTACAGGTTGCCAGAGAATAATGTCAAGCAATCATCATTTCAGTGAGGCCCAGTTGGTTTGAAGGAGCATAGACAGACAAGTGAGATTTAACAAGTACATACAATGAGCAGACTCAACTTATTGAAATTTAAACAGTACATAAATAACTCAAATTCAACAGAAAGGCAGAAATTTGATGAAAAACAATTATGGAGTTGAAGAATACAACTGAGGAATTGAAAATGCAATTAAAATATGAAAATAGATATGATCAAGTAAATTTTTTTTATTTGAAGCCAAGACATTTGAAAATACCAGTCAGAAAAGAGGAAGGTTAAAATTAATAAAAAGAAAGATACATGACTTGTGTTTTTTACTAAAAATTTCCACCTCCCCCCTTCCATTTCCCTCCCCCTCCTCCTCCCCCTCACCCCCCTCTCCAGTCCAAAGAGCAATCAGGGTCCCCTGCCCTGTGGGAAGTCCAAGGTCCTCCCCCCTCCATCCAGGTC
>LOEQ01000611.1:173656-189301 GCA_001685075.1 Bramus lutescens | reverse complement strand
TCACAGACCTTGAGAGAAAAATAATAAACTTTATATGGAAAAACAAAAAACCCAAGATATATGACTTGTATGATATAATCAGGTCACATTTTAGGAGTCACAGGAGAGAGAAGGAAAAACACTCAGAAACAGTTCAAGAAACAATGGCTGAAATATTTCTGAATATGGAGAAAGTCATGAATATCTAAAGATACAATGTTTAAAACTCTCCAATCTGGTTCATCCTCAGAAAGTCCTTATAAAACAATGAATAATTGAAATGCCAAGACTAAACGACAAGAATTTTGAATGAAGAAAGAGAAAGAGATTCCTTCATGTTCACACAATCCTCTTTAAGACTATCAACAGATTTCTCAGAAGAAACTTTGTAGGCCAACAGTCAGTGAGGTACGCTCACAGAACTGACAAACCAAAAATTCCAGCTGGGAGCACCATATGTAACAAAACTGACTGAAAGAAAGTAAAAGAAATAAAGCTATCCCCATACAAACAAAAACAAAAAATCCTCTTTGGGGCATGTTTCTGGTACTGAAACTTAAGGATCTAGTAACATAAAAGTGTATGAAATAGGTTAATTTCTTAGATGAGAGCACAAGGGAGCAAAATCCAGAACACTCTATACTACAACAGTGTGTTAAACAAGTTAAAAGACAAAAACATGCAAAACAAATAGCTACACTACCTCGTGGATGAATATTCAGTGCAAAAATATAATTTATAAGATGAAGCATTAAAATACATGTTGAGGGATAAGAAGTTTTGTATATGATCAAAACTAAGCAAGTATTAACTTAAAGCGAAGTATTATAAGATGTAACCACAAAGCAAAGCATTATTGGAAAAGCAATAAAAGAGAAAGAGGAAAAAAGCTTGTCATTTCAGAAAAACTGTGAAGTCACAAAGAGTTCTAGAAAGGAAGAAGTGATCAATAAAATAATTAGAACATATTAGCAACATTAGGCATTGTAGAGTCATGTAGATGTATTAATGACTAATCAAAACACAAAGGGTGGGTGAATGGCTATAAAGAACCTATGAAAGTGTCACTTTACTATGTGGTATATGTGAAGGCTGTGTGCATGTATGTATATACACATATATAAAACATTGTAACAACTAATTACAAAAGCATACAGCAATATAACTGAAGGGACAAGAGACTATAATAAAAGTCAAAGATTTTAACTACACTGCTTATTAGATGCTGGTAATGAATAGACAATTTTGACAAAAAACAATAAGAGAACCGAAGATTTGAATGATCACATAATGCTATATTGCTCAAAATGGTTTTATTATTATTCTAGCATATAAGTGTATGCTGTAGGTTTATGAGTATATATGCATATGTATGCAAATACTGAGAAGATTTTAATAGGATTGATCAGCTCATATTAGTGAGCATTGCGTATACATGTATCCTTCCCCTGCAGTCACAAGGCCATAAACAATAAGAGTTATACTTAACCCAATATTATTTCTAAAAGATATTTAAGATCAATCTAGAAAGCCATAAACTTCTTTTCCTAAATAGAGCAATGTCAAACTATATTTGGACAAAAGGTTTTTTTTCCACATACTTCCTATTCTTATAGACTGAACATGCAAGCTTCTCTTTAATAAGGCAATTTTGTTTAAGTAGCTCTTGATTCTTATACTTTACAGCACATTTTATTTTCTGCCAAAAAGCTAAGTCCTGTGGTAGGATATTGATGTATCAGGAGATTTTTTGTAGAAATATTTGATCTTTGTAGCTACTGGACAGGAAATCAGCTTTGCTTCTTCATAGGGGGAGTTATATTAATTCTAGCCACTATAATTTCCTCAAAGAAAGATTTTATCACAGGTGCTTGCAACATAGAATTAAACAGGCAATCTTAAAACCATCTTTAAAAAACCTAATAAATTAGTTCTACAGAGCAGGTGCACAGATCTTTTAAATAAAGTGATGCATTTCTGAAATACTTTTGCTCAAAGACACCATTAAGTGGCTGTAACACAAATAATAAAAACTCAAAGACAGCCTGAAGATCAGAGAAACAAAGCAGCTAATCCCTAAAGAGACCTTTTACCTGTACCAAAGTTCAGATTAAAGGGACAAGAGAGATCCTGTCTCCACAAATCCTCAAACTCCACACTACACTGAGTTCTGTTTCTTTCACTTTATATTTCTTTCTTATTCCAGCCATACTACTCCTGTCTCTACCTCCTTAGTGCTGGGATTAAATATGTGAGCCGCCACCACCTGGATCTGTTTCTGGATTGACTTTGTGTATCCCAGGGTAGCCTTGAACTCACAGAGATCCATCTGCCTCTGTTTCCAGAGTCCTGGGATTAAAGGTGTGTGCTTTGCACTCTTATCTCCAGGCAATATTTATTTATTAAAACACAAATAATATACCACTATATTTCCTGCTTTTCATCTAAAATAAAAAGGTGATAACTAATATAAGAAAGAAAAATATAAACAAGTACAATAGACATATACAATATGTACAGGCAAAAAATACTTCAACCTCTAGTCCATTTGCAGTTGGCAAATTCAGAGGAAATAGTCCATATCTATCTTATCTTGGTGAGTCCAAAGTCTTTTACCTAATTTACTTTCTATCATAACTTGCTTTCTTCATCTGGTAAAGAAGGAAAACTATAACTAACTAGTCTTCAACTCCCTCAGAGACCCAAGAAGGAAACGATATTAACTGAGTAAACAGGAATGCAAATAAGTCACATCCAAACAATGTGAGAGATGATGGAAACATCTGCCTGGAAAGTCCCCCAGAGTTCCGCTGCAATGTTGGGGCATCCATCTTCAGCCTAGGCCTACCATATCTGACAACCTTTATTTGCGAAGCAGAATATCATAAAGGGCTATCCTTCCTTGTCTTGACAATGTTTGTCAGTCATTTTTTTGGTAACCTCCTTGTGCAATTAAGACCACATACTGTTAGCAGTCTAGGCAAAAGCATTTTCTTGCCCAGTGGCTTACATTTGCCACAAAGAAAATAAACTCCATGTGGCATTTCTTCAATGCCCATCATCTTCTATAAAGTAGATTGGTACTACTAGAAGCAGATTTGTCTCATTATCATATAAAAAGCCTATGTTATTGAAACATCTTTAATGCCATATCCTGTAAATCTTTGAAGTGTTAGAAGATGACCTGTCAATCTAAAATGAATCTTTGTTTAACCTTAAAAACATGCCTAATGTAACTACAAGTTTGATTGTAATAAGTGATTAATTAATAAGCTGCAATACCTTATTATCCTAAACAGTTGGTTATAGTAATTTCCAAGGACTAGAAATTTATATTACATTGTTAAACGAGTTGTATAGGCACAACACCTTGAATAAGAGTAGAAATGTATGTACAGTATGTTATAACAAATTAATCTCAAATTTGTATCAATATACAAAATTTGTGTACAATATACAAAAGTCCAATCCAACATAAAACATTAAAAACTAGTAGCTGCTTGTGGGGGGCGGCATTCAAGACAGGTTTTCTCTGTGTAACAGTCCTAGCTGTGCTGAAACTCTCTCTGTAGACTAAACTAGCCTCAAACTCATGGAGATCCACCTACCTCTGTCTGCAAGTGCAGCACCACCGCCCAGCTTAGTAGCTGCTTTTTAAAAGTTGATTTAATAATCTTTTTCTTATCACATATAAATATCCTTCCTCCCTTTTTTCTTTTCAGAGTAGATTCAATAATCTACACTTTCTTCCTATCAAGTGGCCTAATGAAATAATGCTTAAGAAATAATGTTCAAGAAATAATCCAATCAAAGGCACAAAGGAAAACCAATGTAGGGAATGCAGGCAAAGTAAAACCAATTTGGACTCCAGTGATGGGACTTTGAAGAATAGCTTTCTCTCTGCCCATGACTGGCGGGGACTTGAGAATTCAAGTGGGCTGTGGATTTGGGTTATGGGTCAAAACCCAAGCCAGTTGAACACTTTCCTTGCATTGTGAAGCCTAGGTTCAATAACCAGTTGTGCCATGGGTAGAAGGGAGGAAGGAAAACCCAGACTGGTGTCAGAATGGAATGTCTTTCCTTCCTACTCCAAAAATTAGAATGAAGTCTGCTGAAGTCAACCCATAACAGCTTACAAAAGCTTATTTTAGCTTTTAGAAATTTCACAAACCAGTTGTTAAATATAGCCCTTACTAATAATGAAAAATATAAACTTATGATTAAATAAATCATATTCAGAGATGATAAATACCCAAAGTACATGTTTCCAAGTAAAACATAATTTTATCAACATTACATAAATTGTTTACATTTATATTGTTATGTAGTGGAACATTGTGTTCTAAAGTGCTAAGTAAATGCTACAAAATTAGATCTCTGTTTTTCTTTTTGTCTGTAGATAGCCACCTGCTAAACATTTATCAATACATCTCATTTCACAGCTAAGTGGAAAAATTTAAGAAAACTAAATCAACCCAGCATTATGGAGGCAAAGGCAGAGGCAGATGTATCACTGGGTTCAAGGTCAGCCTAGCCTACACATCAAGTTTGAGGCCAGCCAGGACTACACAGTGAGACTCTGTCTCAAATCAAAACAAACAACTCTAAGATACTACAATACCATAATAATAGTGTTTCATTCAAAATTGTAGTTATTACCATTGAAAACAGGCAACAGTAAGCTTGGAAACCTTCTTCTGGCAAGTTGAAACATTAAGATAAACTACTGAACATCAAGGGCTAGTCAGGTAATGTCTATGCCAAAGAGAGCTCTACTTTTGCTATGCTGACAGCTCAAGGTAACAATCAGGATATTGTCAAATTCTATCCAGGAAAATATCAAAGGTAGTTGATCACTGAGATCACATTATTTCATAAAATTCATAGAACATATCATAGAAATATGCTTTAAACCACCCCATTATGGTTCCATGGTTCCTCCTTCATAATAATGTCAAGACACTGAAATATATATGTGTGCGTATATATATATATCACCTTATAGCAAAATATATAGTTAGTGATCTTCAATGCATATTTTCCTGTGGTTAAAAAGAATTATAAGGTAACTTCCTAAATACATAACAACAATTTAAAACAGCACCATGGTTTAACAGAGCCAGTAGAGCATGAATTAGCATCTAACTAACATGTTAAAGAGGCTCAGGCTAGCAAGTCAGTGGGAAGTACCAGGACAGCAGACAGAAAGGAAAGAAGTTTTCAGCTGAGCTGAAAACTTAGCAACATCCTCCAACTGCTGGGGCTGGGGTCAGGGAGACACTGCAGTTGCTGCTGTTGGAAAGTCAGCTTTGGAGAGCAGAAAGGAATAGGCAGGACGCAGTGCACTTTAAAGGTCTTTCCTCTCACTACATACACTCTTCATGCACTAGGAAGAGCCCTGAACACAGGGGGAAGGAAGCATTGTATTAGGTGGGGGAGAGGTAAATCTAAAGAACCAGAGAGGAAAACCAGCAGGAGGTCTTAGCTGTTATACAGTACTGCCTAACACATAATAGACATTCTCCCATGTCCCTGAGGAGGGACAGGAAATTCTCCCTTTAGACCAGTGGTGAACACCAAGCATGTTTGCTGTCATGGGGAGGGAGGTTGTCATAGTTTCCTTTCTGCTGCTTTGATTAATTAAAAAATTAATAATAAGAAGAATTATTTGTGTTATATTTACAAGTCATAGTCTACCACTAAGAGAAATCAAACTGGGAACTTAAGGGGAGGAACTAGAAGCAGAAACTGGAAAACTTGCTGCCTTGCTCTGGTTCTCGTCTACATAACTTATAACTTATACAGATTGGAATCATCTACTCAGTGAGTGGTACCTTCCACAGTGAGCTGTGCACTCCTGCTCCTACATCAATTAACAATCAAGATAATTCCTCACAGATAAGCTCAGAGACATACCTGATAAGGACAATTACTCAATTGAGACCCATTTTTCAGGTGCCTCTACACTGTGTCAAGTTGACATTTAATAGTAACCAGAACAAGGAGTAAGAATGAATAAAGTTCTTGTGATATTTTAAGTGGAGAATATATAATTTCTGATTAGCTGAGCTGCAGAATTGGCTATAATTAATAGGAGACATTAATGCTGATTATTTGCTATACTAGGACAATCAATACTGGTTACCTGGAGATGAGTCTTCATCTATGATTAAAAAGATTAACAAGTTTGAGGTGAAATCTTCTGGGAGCATCTCCTCAGGGCCATCCCACAGAAGCTGTGGTCCAGAGGGGGCACACCTGTATCCCATGCTGGCAGCTGAACATGGAAACATATGCGTCTCATATGTAGGGTTCAAAATCCATGATGCGATGATGAAGGTCAGCTGAGACTTGGCATCTTGTGTGCTTAGAAGAGGCCATTGGTGAAAGTGTAGTGTCAGTTTCGGTGGAATACCTAGGATTGAGGGGATCATGGAGAGACTGTGGTGTGGCACCATACTGTAGGATGTGAATCCCGGAGGAGAGGCCAGGAGGCCATTGGTGAGAGTATAAGCTGTGGGGTTCCCATCATATTGAAGATGTCAGGACTATAGGACGATCACTAAGGACAGTATCAATAAGGAGCAGAGCCGGCTTAAGCCTAACTGGTGAGATTTATGTGCTGTGAAGGGAAAGCCCAAGAGATGTAGCTGCACAAACCTTCTGAGAGCTCACAGATTAAGAATGACTTAGAGATGGCAACCTTGAACTACAGGATTTAATTTACCCTGTTGGAGTTCAGTTTTGGTTCAATTTGATCATGACTGTGCACTGGTTCTCCCCTCTTGGAATGAGAGAGTATTTAACTTATTTTGGATTTTACAGGAGGCCACAGTTAGGAGACTTTGAATGTTTAAGAAAGGTTGAATTTTTAAAGAGACTGCCATCTAATTGTTGAAAACTTTAAAGACTGGTGAACTATTAAAAACTGGAATGTGTTACTACGTGATATTAACATAAAATTGTGGGGATAGGCAGAGAAGGAATGGTCATAGTTAATAATGATATACTTGTGTGCTAAGATGACAATTTGCTGTCTGTTTTCCTGTTTTGTTTTGTTTTTGGTCATCTTGCCAAGGTAACTTCAACTGATAACATACAAGCTAATGTAATATTTTCTTGATTAATAATTGTTCAGAAATGGCCCAGCCAGCAATGAGTGGTGTCACCACTGGGCAGGTGGTCCTTGGTTGTGGAAGAATGCACGATGAGAAAGCCACAGGGAGCATTTCAGCAATCAGAGTTCCTTCATGGCCTTTGCTTCCATTTTTGCATCCAGGTTTCTACCTTGAGTTCCTACCTTCACTTCCTTTCATGATGGACTACAACTGTAAGCTGAAATAAATCCTTTTCTCCCCAAGTTGCTTTCATTCGTAATGTTTTATCATAGCAATGGAAAACAATCTAAGACAGCAGCCAAAGACACTTCTGAGATAAGATTGGCCAGACTGAGAATTCTAATTCTATGTAGGACATAGAGAGGAAAAATTTCAAAATATTAAATTTCTAACCCCAAGAATATTCTAAGGTTAGAAAATGGAGTTATAAAGAATGGCAACCTCCGCATGTGTGCCTCCTCCTTCCTGACACCGTATTCTCTCTGCTCCCCAAACCTGGAACACCTGTGCCTTGGAATTTTGGAGACTGCCTACTCCTGGTTCTTGTCCTGCTTCTCAGGCCATTCACTTCAATTTTCTGTTTATCTACGTTATTCTCCATCTAACCCTTGCACACTGAACCCTTCTCCCCGTTCTTCTCTGACCCACTCCTCTCCTTTTCTTCCCTCTCCTCTACACCATTCTTCTAGCTCTGTTAACTTCCTCTGTTTCCATTCTTACGCTGTCTTCTCTCTCTGGATCTACCTTCCAGTACACTAAAATCATGTACAATTCATTCAAATATATCTCTAGCCAAATGTGCTTTCTGATCTCCATACCCACCAGACCACTTATATTCTTTTCTTAAATCTTTTATTCATATTACATACAAACTACAGTTCCCTCTCCATTCCCTCCTTCCACTCTCTACCACATCTCCCAACCCATCCCCCATCCACTCCTCACCCCAGAAAGGGTAAGGCCTCCCATGCAGAGTCAACTAAACCTTGTACATTCAGTTGAGGAAGGACAAAGGCACTTCATCATGGCTGAGCAAAGCATCCCACCATATGGAATGAGTTCCAAAAGCCAGCTCATGTACTAAAGATAGATCCTGGTCCCAATGCCAGGGGTCCCACAAACAGACCAGGTTACACAACTGTTCCCCACAACCTAGATGTCCCTCAACTGAAGAATGGATAAAGAAAATGTGGTACATTTACACAATGGAGCATTACTCAATTGTAATAAATAAATAAACAAAACAATGACATCATGAAATTTTAAGGCAAACGGATGGATCTAGGAAAAAAAATCATCTTGAATGAGGTAGTCCAGACCCAGAAGGGCAAACACTGTATGCAAATGGATACTAGACGTAAAGCAAAAAATAACCAGAGCACAAGTCACAGCTCTAGAGAATCTAGATAACAAGGAGGACTTAAGAGGGACACTTACATTCTTGACATTTAAGCTTGAGTGCCTCAAGAACTTTGCAAAAGCAGGCAATTTCTGACTCAACTTTCTTTTGTCCTTCCTATTCTAAGAAATGGTAATACTGTCTACTCATCGAAAAACCGGAGATGCCATCATTTAGACTCAAAAGATCACAGATATGCTGATAAGATCAAACTGCTACCAGCCAGGAAGTCTGCTCTGCACTAGGAACACATCAGCTTTATGTTTTCTCCTGATTACTTAATTATAAGCTTGTCATTGTAAGCTAGCTCTCAGTTCCCCGAATCTGCTTATCCCCTGATTCTTCCCATCTTAAAGAAAGACTCCTTCTACCTTTTCTTCTGATGTGTGAATCTTAAGGTGTTGGCTACTGTTTTTACTCTCTAACTGCATTCTATATCCATCTCCTGATTTCTGTCTTCATTGTCAATAACAGAGCCAAAGCCATCATTATCTCTTACTTAGTCTATAAAAGTAGACTAATGGAAGATTCCATATTTACTCTACTGTCTATACTGAAAGGAACTTTTAAAAATATGGATGCTATTTTCTTATTTACTGATAGAAAGTATCCAGTGTTTTATCATTCTAATAAATATTTGAAGTCTTCAATAGGGCATACACTGTCCTTTTGGCCACTAAAAACTCCCCAACCTCATATTAGTCTCTTTTCTAATGACATTACTTTATTTTGACCACATTGGTAAGACTCCTAGTTTTAAAACTCATGTGCCCTTTGCCAGGAAAGTGGTCACTAAATATCTCCTTGGCAGGCGGCTTTGTTTTTTAGACTGTGTCTTCACCCTGGAAATAAGAGCATCACCTCCTACTGGTCACTCCAGATCAGTTTTACCTTAATGCTCTGTCAAAATTGTAGCTAATGACACACTTATGAATTTTGCAGTATTTATTAGTTGTTCTACTAAAATTCAATTCCTACTTCAGGGAAGACTGAGAGGCCCAGGCCCATAGCCCTAGCACAATCCCCTAGCAGCCTGGCTCTGGGATCAGAGCCAGAGAAAGAAATACACCCTAAAAATGGGACCAGAGCCAGGGGAAGAGACACTTTGTCCCCAAACCTAGAGCCAGAAAAAGTCTTGGGACCCTGAAAGTAGGACCAAAAGAACTCACTAAAGCCCTAGAATCAGAACACACCAAAGATATTTGCCCTGGTCCAAAACGTAGAGTCAAAAAGGTAAAAAGAACCAAAGGGAAAAAAAAATCACAGTTTAAATCTAGAATCAGAGCTATCTCTGCCCTGACACAAACCAGCCAATCCTTGACCAGGGTAAAAGGACCAATCACTGAGCCCTTAGAGGCTTGGAATTTACCTCAGGCAGGTACNAACCAAAGGGGAAAAAAAAAAAAAAACACTGTTTAAATCTAGAATCAGAGCTATTTCTGCCCTGAAACAAACCAGCCAATCCTTGACCAGGGTAAAAAGGACCAATCACTGAGCCCTTAGAGGCTTGGAATTTACCTCAGGCAGGTACTGGAATTCCCCCTCAGGCCTGGAAATCTATTTATATCATATGGAATATCCAATCCCAAGCCTAGAAGTCTAGAATTCCCCTGAAAGGGCAGCCAATCACAAGCCCAGAGGCTTGAAATTTCCCAAGCAGGTCATAAAACCTTATATAACCCACTTTCTTTTCACCACTTGGGGTCTTTCCTGTGTTGTTCTTATCACTGCCATCATCACTGCTGCCACTTTTGGATAGACAGAGGGACCTGAGTTAACTTGCAATAAAGACTGGTTTTGCTTCCTAGATGGTCTCATGGTGATATTTTGGTGATCCGGATTATGGGCATAACAAAGACCACATTTGTTTCATTTTGCTTTTGTCTGTGTCAACAATCCTTATCTATGCTTGGCTTCATTGAACATTCTTCTGTCGTGGATTCCCACCAAGGGTCATCCTACCACAGTCCCTACCTAGGTGTTGCTACTAGTAATCATTCGCGCTGTTACCTCCACCTTTTCTCAAGGAGAGCTCTGGGAATTTAATGAGCTGGCTCTTGCTCCACTGGTTGTGAATGTTGGAGTACGGAGTCTGGTGGGGAGATGACAGCCAGCTGGAGGGAGCCATTGCTGTGGCTTCCCTTCCCTGGCTGTAGTTCACAGGACTGGTCTACTTCTGAACTCTTGGTAGAGGAGCTGTCATTTGCTTCCAAACACCTTGGGGAAGCCTCCTTGTTTAGGAAACCTGTTAAATGTTTTAACACTTTTGCAATTTCACACATATACTTTAAAAGAAAAGATATTTTTAGGTGGAAATTGAGGGGAAATTTTTATCCTTGTTTTCAAATGCATCTTCTTCCCTTCCTAGTTGGGTTATAAAGACAGAGAGCAATTGTGTAATGGTAGAAGGAATAATTTCTTTTTCTTACATACAGAGCCTTAGTGCCACATTATAAGGCTTATAGGCTGTTCAAATTCAAGCTACAAAAGTGCCTACCAAATGATAAATAATAGCAATATCTACATCAGAGGAACATATGATGACTAATTAAATGAAAAAAATACTAGATAGAGAGCACTGTGTAGGCAGAGTTTTCCTGTTCCAGTAGGGCTCCCAAATAATCATTCAGAAATTTAATATTAATTGTAAGTGGTTGACTGATAGCTCAGGTTTGTTACTAGCTAACTCTTACATTTACCCATACTTCTTATCTATCCTCTGTCACATAGCTCATGGCTTGTTACCTCATTTCTACAAGTCCTACTTCCTCTCTATGTCTGCTGGAAGCTCCTCTGACTCCATCTTCCTTCTTCCCAGTCCTTCCCACCTACACGTCCTGCCTAGCTACCAGCCAATGAGCTTTTTATTAACAGTGAGAGCAACACATTTTCACAGCGTGTAGAATTATTCCATATCAGCACCCTAACTTTCTACCCACTGTAGCCATATAAAGTCCCAGCAAGGACTTCCAAAGCCAGTGCCTACTTGGGAGGCATTTTTACAATGGTTATTAGTCCAGTGGTTGGTGAAGTCACAGATTTCTTGAGTCTTCTTGTTTTCCAGGTTTTAATGACCCAGAAAAATACATTTTCCATTAGTGGGGCCATACACAGAAATACAAGATTACTTTTTGATTCCCCAAAGGAGCAAACACATTAAAGTGCTTGATGATTTTATTTGCTTTATTTTTCCTTTTATTGAAAATAGTTTTTTTTTTTATTCTTACATAGCATATTCTGATTATGCATTCCCTCTCTCTACTCCTCCCAGTTCCTCCCCACTTACCCTCCCATCTGGATCCACCCCTTTCTGTCTCTCATTGGAAAACAAACAGGCAGGATGGAGAGATGGCTAACCAGTTATGAGCACTGACTGCTCTTCCAGAGGACCTGGGTTCAATTCCCAGCACCCACATGGCAGCTCATAAGTGTCTGTAAATCCAGTTCCTGAGTGAGCTGACACTTTCATACCATTGCACAGAAAATAAATTTAAATAAATCATAAAAAAGTAAAAAGAAAACAAACAGGCTTCTTAGGGATATAATAAAATAAAATAAAACAAGGTAAAAGAAAAACTAACACATCGTAATAAGAAGTGCTTGATGTTTTAAATCTAAGTTTCATTACCTATTTAAGACTGAAAATTAACATATATATATGTACACATATATACATATCCAAAACCAACCATCTAACCAAGTATCCTCCTCATTGGGGTTTAACAAAATTTAATTTTAGCTCAGCTTGTGCTTTAATAGCTTGTGTGTTTGAGCACCTGTTCCTTGGCTAGCAAGGATGATTGGGAATGTTGTGGAAGCTCCTGGAGCAGAGCCTTACTGGAGAAAGTAGGTCACTGTGGGTCACCATTGAGGTATTTTATCCCAGCTCCACTTCCGTCCTCTCTCTCTGCTTCCTGCTCTTTTAGAATGTGAGAAGGTGATTAGCCCAGCTGCACACTTCTGCCAACATGCAGTTGCCTGACACCATGCCATCCCCTCCATGATGGGTGCTGTATCTCCCCCAACTGTAAGTCCAAATAAACCCTTTCCCCTTATGGTCCTCTTGCAGTAAGAGCAATAAAGAATACAACAATAAAGAAAGCATCTGATAGAGTAGTGAATTCACAGAATCCTCAGACCTGGTGACACAGGGAGTCAATTCAAATTCTAAGGAATCATAGTTTCTATATGTATATATTATTATATGTGCTATTAAGTACACATACCCAAATTTTATGTGTGTATATATCAAATATGTACCCAAATATCAAACTCTAAATTTGACTGTAGGTAAATGATTTCATTACATGGATTATTAAGTACCAATAGGCTATAGATATTGGAGTTAATTTNTTTTTTTTTTTATTCTTACATAGCATATTCTGATTATGCATTCCCTCTCTCTACTCCTCCCAGTTCCTCCCCACTTACCCTCCCATCTGGATCCACCCCTTTCTGTCTCTCATTGGAAAACAAACAGGCAGGATGGAGAGATGGCTAACCAGTTATGAGCACTGACTGCTCTTCCAGAGGACCTGGGTTCAATTCCCAGCACCCACATGGCAGCTCATAAGTGTCTGTAAATCCAGTTCCTGAGTGAGCTGACACTTTCATACCATTGCACAGAAAATAAATTTAAATAAATCATAAAAAAGTAAAAAGAAAACAAACAGGCTTCTTAGGGATATAATAAAATAAAATAAAACAAGGTAAAAGAAAAACTAACACATCGTAATAAGAAGTGCTTGATGTTTTAAATCTAAGTTTCATTACCTATTTAAGACTGAAAATTAACATATATATATGTACACATATATACATATCCAAAACCAACCATCTAACCAAGTATCCTCCTCATTGGGGTTTAACAAAATTTAATTTTAGCTCAGCTTGTGCTTTAATAGCTTGTGTGTTTGAGCACCTGTTCCTTGGCTAGCAAGGATGATTGGGAATGTTGTGGAAGCTCCTGGAGCAGAGCCTTACTGGAGAAAGTAGGTCACTGTGGGTCACCATTGAGGTATTTTATCCCAGCTCCACTTCCGTCCTCTCTCTCTGCTTCCTGCTCTTTTAGAATGTGAGAAGGTGATTAGCCCAGCTGCACACTTCTGCCAACATGCAGTTGCCTGACACCATGCCATCCCCTCCATGATGGGTGCTGTATCTCCCCCAACTGTAAGTCCAAATAAACCCTTTCCCCTTATGGTCCTCTTGCAGTAAGAGCAATAAAGAATACAACAATAAAGAAAGCATCTGATAGAGTAGTGAATTCACAGAATCCTCAGACCTGGTGACACAGGGAGTCAATTCAAATTCTAAGGAATCATAGTTTCTATATGTATATATTATTATATGTGCTATTAAGTACACATACCCAAATTTTATGTGTGTATATATCAAATATGTACCCAAATATCAAACTCTAAATTTGACTGTAGGTAAATGATTTCATTACATGGATTATTAAGTACCAATAGGCTATAGATATTGGAGTTAATTTNGTTTTTCAAGCCTCTTTAAATGATTTATTTAAACTTAATGTTCCTAACAGTTATTTTCCAATGACTTGTTTACCTACAGCAATACATCAACGCATGCATTTAATTGATTGATATCACTTATAAAATTATGCAATTATAAAATAAATCAGAAAGGGTCCTGTCTTAATGCTCACACTGTTCTGAGTAGAAAGGAAAAGGAATGTGTCTGGAAGGCGGGCCCCACAACTGCTGATTTCACCTGCACCAAGAGCAGCGTGACTGCGCATAGAACATTTGTTTGCATGACAAATGTCTTCAGTGAGGCTGCCTTTCTGAGAGACCTTTGCTAGATACGGAATTGCATACAGTTTTTTACTTTTAAAGAAGAAAGGAATTCTTTGAGGAAGGTTTTCTGTGGAGGATAAGGTATGTTAAGAATGCACCGAGGCCAGGCATGGAGGTATACATCTTTAATCCCAACACTAAGGGGGCTAAATCAAGTATATTTCTGGAAGTTTGATGCCAGCCTCGTCTAGATAGTGAGTTCCAGGACAGCTGAGGCTATGCAGAGAGAGAGAGACCTTGTCTCAAAATAAACACACAAATAATAAGAACGAGGGAAATGTTAGGTGGGTGTGGTACAAATCATTTATGCTACATAATAAAGGACAGTGTGGGATCTAGCTTGATTCCTCATTCCGCCTAGCCTGTTGATAGCTGTCCCACCATTACCAGGGCCTTCCTGGGACTCTTCTCACCTGGCTTCTGGTAGACAAAGCCTCCTCCTCCACGTCTTGCTTCTAAGCCATTTCTCTCTACCTCTTCTATTGAAACACATAAGCATTGAAGGCAAAGAAATCTTTCCTTATTTTTTTTTTGTTTGGATAACTTTTAGTCAGTTGAATAGTTTGGCTTTCATGTAAAATGAATCCAAATATCCGGCTCATCAAACCACTTACAAGTTTTCCATTTGGATTTGAATGATGTCTTGCAGAGGTCAAATTATACAGGCCCCTATTTTCGCATTGTCTGGTTGTTAGAGATTTCTGAGCTCTGAGTGACCTACAAGGTGCAATTTGTACCTGCCACACCAAAGGTGGTCTCCTAGTCTTTTGAGAGTAAAAACCACCTGCTGCCATCCTAAACAAGTGGTCAGGATATGCTAATGTAGTTTCGCTCCTTCTGTTGTAATTTAGGAGGTTGCCTGGGGAAGACCCGGTTTTTTCAGTCTAAGTCACAAAACAGGCATAGGTATAGATGTGACCTAAGGCATTCTCCTGCTACGCAGGAAACAATGTTAAGGAAGTTTGAGTTACATCCCCCTTTCATTTTGTCTTGATATAAAAGCTGTTTGGAAAATGAATGCAGGTGATCTTCAGGATTTGAATGAACCCCGAGACTCCCTCTGGATATTGTCCTGTGAACTGTATCTCATTTATTCCCACACCTCCACTCTGGTAGGAGAAATGGTCTATGTCCGGGCTGGTCCCCAACATATTGGCAACCTCCAAAACCACGAAAGAAGTAACCAGAAGTACGGAGGAGAATGTGAGGAACCTGTGAGAAAATAGCACCACAGGTGGATTGGTGAGTAATGAGCACTCAGAAATAAGTAGTAGACTTGAGAGAGAGAGAGAGAGAGAGAGAGAGAGAGAGAGAGAGAGAGAGAGAG
>LOEQ01000611.1:143721-167451 GCA_001685075.1 Bramus lutescens | reverse complement strand
CAGGAGTTGATGTCAAGGCCATCCCTTCTACTCCATTTTTAGAACTATTTTTTTAATGGTTTTCATTGAGTTATATATTTTTCTCTCTGCTCCCCTCATTTCCTCTTTCTTCTGCTTCAACCCTCACCCGTGGTCCCCATGCTCCCAATTTACTCAGGAGATTTTGTCTTGTTCTACTTCTCATGTACATTAGATCCACGTATCTCTCTTAGCATCCTCTTTGTTGTCTAGGTTCTCTGGGACTGTGAACTGTAGGCTTTTTTTTTTGCATTATGTCTAAAAACCACTTATGAGTGAGTACATATGATATTTGTCTTTTTGAGTCTGGGTTACCTCACTCTTATACTACAAAAGATCTAGGTAGGTAAAGCCTGCAAATCTCAAGATGTCATTATTTTTTTCTGCTCTGTAGTACTCCATTGTACAAATGTACCACATTTTCTTTATGTATTCTTTGAACGAGGGGCATTTAGGATGTTACCAGGTTCTGGCTATGACAAATAATGCTGCTGTAAACATAGTTAAGCACATGTCCTTGTGATTTCATTGAACATCCTTTGGATATATACCCAAAAGTGGTATTATTGGGTCTTGAGGAAGGTTGTTTCTTAATTTTCTGAGAAATCACCATACTGATATCCAAATGGGCTGTACCACTTTGCACTCCCATCAGCAATGCAGGAATGTTCCCTTTACCCCACATTCTTTCCAACATAAGTTGTCATTACTGTTTTTTTTTTATCTTGGTCATTCTTACAGGTGTAAGATGGAATCTCAGAGTTGTTTTGATTTGCATTTCTCTGATGGTTAAGGATGTTGAGCATTTCCTTATGTGTCTCAGCCATTTTAGATTCCTCTGTTGAGAGTTCTCAGTTTATGTCTGTACCCCATTTCTTTAATGGATTATTTGTAGAACTTTTATTTTCTATGGTAAAATATAAAGTTTGTATTTTATCCTGTTTGTCTGAACTCAATGCTATACTTGCATAATAAATTTGACACATTATTTGTCATCTCAAGTATTAGCTGTTGGATTTTATAAGGCAAGCCATTACTATATTTAACTTCAAGTCTCTTTGTCATTCTAAAACGTGCTTTAGGTCACATTTTCATATATACAGAGCTGTATATACAGCTCTGACACCAAACATAAAAAAATATAGAGATGGGATCACTGGTGACATAATATGAAAAGAACACAGAAAGTCAGTCTTACAATGAATCAAGATAATATGTTCTGAATCAAGGGGCAGTTTGATACTAAAAATCTATTAATTGTTAGAGCAATATAGTAAAAAAGTATTCCTATCTCTCCTATGAGATTAGAGAACAGTTAAACCAAGAGCAGTGGCTGAGTACAGAGGGCACTGCCTATCAGCCTTCCCAAGTATGAGACTGTGCACTGGGCCCACAGGACCAGCAACACCATGCTGGACAGAGCTCAGGGGTCACTGTTGACAAGATTTGATTTACATAACTCATAAATCTACAAAACTATCTCCAGATTTGATGTAATAGGAAGTATTAGATAATCATATTTCAATCCAAAATCCAAGAATTCTTCACATATTTACAGCACATTATTTAGGGGATAAATACAAAGTTGAAAAGTTTGCATCAATGGTAATAAAATGGATTTTACATTAAGTGGCAGGAAAGTAATCTATACATAACCATGAAAGTGTCCAAATTGCTTAAAAGTAACATGTTTTAAAGAATTTTACATGAAAGTATTTGACTTCAATACTAAATGAAGAGAAAATAAGATACTGAATTTTACATATGAATGGTCTCAGAATATTTCAAAACATTAGCTGAGGCTTGTATATAAGACGAGCTACTATAGTGGTTACTTTCCTGTAGCTATGAGAACACACCATGACCAAAAATGACTTCCAGAAGCATCTGTGTGGGCTTTCAGTTCCAGAAGGGAAATAGTCCTTCATGACAGGGAGGCATGGCAGCAAGCAGGAGGCACAGCAGCGGAGCAGGAAGCTGGGAGGGCACATCTCCAGCTGCAAGCACCAAGCAGGGAGAAGGAACTGAAAGGGGGATGAGTCCAGAAGCTCTCAAAACTCGCCCCCAGCATCATATTTCCCCCAAACGCCACACCTCCTAACACTCCCCCAAACAGCACCAATTGTCCAAACACATGAACCTACAAGGGACAATTCTCACTTACGCCATCACAGTTATTAGTAGAGATTTAGAATTAAAAAAATGAAGTCTTTTCACTATGACCCAATGTCACATACAAATATATCTTTATCCCTCCATTTTGAGAAAGAGGAGAGCAATTATTCTGTTAGTTCAGGAAAATTTCTCAGTAATCGAAGTGCTCTTCACTGATAGGTGATTCCGTAATCAAAATGCAAATAGGTAGATTAGAGTTTCATCTGTATCTCATGCCAAGTTGCAGCTCAGAAGAGCATTAGTGCAATAGCAGAAAGTCATGCCTAAAACACAGATTATCTCCATCTGGAAAAAATCAAGTCTAAAGTCATCACAGAGGTAATCATCATGTAGCAATTAATATTCATGCTAGGATCTTATGCTAAACAGTCTGAAAAGAATCCAAAGATGTAGAAGACATAGCCCTCTTCCAATATACATTTTATAACTCATTATATATGGTGATAAGATGGAAAAGTAAGAACATGGTTCTAACTAAACACTAAAAATGGAAGACAAGGTTGGAGGATCCAGTAATATATAGTAAGACTGAGCTATACAGTGCACAGTGATAGGGAGTTTGCAAATGCTTATGAAAATAATTCTAGTATCTTCAGAGTAAAATGATGAAAGGAGAATAAGAGGTATTTTAATGACGAAAAGATCACCTTGAAGGAGGTCCCATCTCTGATTTAACTAACTCCATTTTGTTTCATACTCCCTCTTTTCTTTTCATTATTTCTGTTCCTTTTCCCCCTACAGGTTTTGATTTTTAGGAATAGATCGGAAGATGAAGTCTTTTGACAAATTGTTGAATCCAATATCTGAAGAGCAGATGCCAGCAGAAGTCTGTATGGAGACCTTGAGATGCCTGCCTGGGATAGGTAGACCACAGCCGGACCAAACTGATTTGGAAACCCCCAATATCTTCTTCTGTTTCTTATAAAAAATGAGTATTGCTGTAATACAAGCATTCTGCAGATAGACGTTTAGATCATTCTTATTCTGCACTATAAGATCTCCCAGAGAATGAAGCACCTTCCCTCCCTTGCCTCTCCATTGCTGGTCTCTTGAACAACCTTTCTAGGACTTTGACTGAACCTTGCTGCCCAGACTTCTTGGAGCCAAGAATTTCATCCTAACTCTGACAACACCTAGAAAGGACCTCAGTTTTGGCATAGAGACATTTGTTTTTAGTCACTTATTAGGAAGGTAATAACAGAAACATTTATAACCTGCTAAATTATGGATTAGCAAGCCTCCACTGGAGTGGGTCATAGAGATGCTAACAGATTTTCCAATGTGATATTTACACTTTGAGAAGGATCTTTCTGAATGAACTTCAGCTCCTGATTGAGGCTACTGGTGGGAAAAGATAGCAGAAGCCTTAAGAGGTCACCGTGAGGGAAAACATAACTTCCCATTGACTCATGTTCAGAGGCATTATAGATGTTCTGAAGGAGGGGAGTATCTCCATTCTGGGAACCGCACAATGGATATTATAAGCACAATGGCTGTCTCAGAACCTAAATAGCACATGGGATCATGAGGCTCACATGTATGCAGGGATGATACTCAGCCATTTCACCCATAGAGTAATGGGAAATCACCAGTTGGGATGTTCTGGGAAACTAACATTGCTACAGTAGCTGGTTTGTAATTGCTGAAAACTGGGATCCTGTGACTTTCTCATTGGTTGGCTATTCGAGTACAAATAAGTTGCAATAGCTGGGACAACCCTGTAGGAACTGGAGAATGGGATTAGATCTGCAGAGAGGACCTTAAGGAATCACTGGACTTCCTGAAGCCAAATAATTTCCTTCGCAGACTCACAGGCTGGCCTAGAACTTATGATATAGACCAAGGAACACAGACCCAACTGCATCAGCTGCTCCAGTACTGGAACAAGGCACATACCAGCATGCCTAACACCAAAGATGTACTTTAGTCTAGTGAAACACTGGGTGTAAGAAGCCCCTGGCTAGTAATTTATAAAATCCGTGTTCAAACCAATTCTGTTTCACACTCATTTTCAATCCTCTACATCAAAAATGCCATAAGACCTTAGTATGTTCTCCAGATAAAACTGTGCATCTAGGAAGAACTCAATAATTTACTACTCATTGAAAAGAAAAGCTGCACATGAACATTATAGTGCAGCTTTCTGAGAAAACAAATCTTGTATTTGTTTATGAAAGGTTCAGTCCTTTGGTTTATACCTCAGGGAACATTAAGCACTGAATCACTTGGGCATGCTCAGATTTCCTTTTATTTAATAAGCAATTTTTGTTTTGATGAAATGAATGAAAAGTCATGAGATTTACTCCATTAGCCATACTTAGAAAAGCAAAATAATGGCTTTTAATATCTACTCTATAATTTATTCTAGTTGAAGAGGAATTCAAGGTATTAAAAATCCAAACTAATTCAGTTGTGCAATAGAAATGCAATAATATAATGTAATGAATAGTCCCCAGTGACTTTGGAAGATAGAAGACAGCTGTAATCCTATCACAACATTCCCCAAAGTGCTCAGAGGAGAAGTGAGTACTATCTGATGGTAAATAAATACTCTGATTAATAATAGTTTCCAAATTCTGAGTAAATTATTTAGGAAAACCTGTTAAATTGTTGAAAGTCATATAAACTGAAAGTTACAAAGATATTAAACTTTAAAAGTAATAAGCAAATGTACACTCATTTGATACCTAAGAAATATTCCTCTGTTACACTTCTAATTCATGAGCAATATAAATGTTAACTCGATAGAGGGATAGATTTTATACACAGCCACATGTCCCATTGCTACCTGATTGATAACGAGTATCAAAATGAACTGATGATGAATATATATTCAATAATGGATAGTTCTTTATGTCATAGGTTTGTCCATGATCACACCTATTAGCTAGTAGTCATGGTCAACTTTACTAAAGCATGAAAGGAAACTATGAGGCCTTCAGAGTAACATCAGCTAAAAGATGGAAGTCAGTAGCATGACGTAGGAGCTATTTCCAGAGAGACACAATTCTCTAGCTAGACAGTCGATTCCCAAACATCCCAGATGTCATCTCTGCCTCCTTAGCTGTCTCTCATTAGTCTAATTGGATTTCCCTGGCAGGGCTCTCCTTTGCTCCTCCAGCCACTGTCAGTTCTTTTAGTTGGTCTCCGTCAGTGAAATATTCACAAGTGTGGATGTAATTTCTATTGTCTTACTCCTAATTCACTTTTCTTGGACTCTGGATCTCTGATAATCAGATAATCTCCAATGCACACATTTCCTTGAACAGTATTCAAGGCATTCTCCTTCGAATAACTCCCATTCCCCAAATTTCTCCAACAATCTCAGCAGCAATAGAACAGCAGAGGACCATCAATCTTGGCAATGTCTGTGGCAACCACTTATCAATGAATGAGAAGAATCATTGTGATATAGAATATGAGAGAGACACAGACTGTTTGAACATTACATATTCAGCAGAAACACTCTACATGGAATGAAAAGGCAAGAGAGGGAGGCTACATAAAGAATCCAATCCATCTTCTCAAAGGCTGGAGATGTAGATGAGCCCACAAGGCAAAATACTTGGTGCCTTCACAGTGAGAGTAACCTTTAGCTCTTAGAAAAAAAAAAAACTTGGGTCCTTTTATATATGCAGTCAAGAGACTGAGTTCTGTCAACAATTGAATTAACAGGAATGCAATGGTGATGCCCATACTGTGGCTTTGGCCTATAGACCTATAATACAATTTATAACATAAAAATTTGTTATATTATTTTGATATAGCTTTTATTTAAAATACTACATTTGGGTAACTGATTATGACAGAAATAGAAATTTCATGAAATATTAATAATAATTTTTTTTCTATGTCTAGTTATTCCAATAGCTGAAGTTTATACTTCTATCATGTTTTTGTCAGGTTTTGTTCATTTATGCTATTTCTAATTTTTGCAATTATTAACTACTAACTAACTTCTTTATAACCTTACTTTGGGGTTGAAGCAGTGCATCCAGAGGCAGGGAACAACAAAGAGAACCTATCTCAAGAAAGGTAAAAAGCAGTAGTAACATCTACTTGCAATCACACACATGAATATATACACACATACAGACACAAAAACATATACACCCATGAACACACAAACACATACACACACATGAACACACACATAAGAACGTGTACACGTATGAACACACACATGTACTCCTATGAACATACACACATTAACATACACACAAGAACAAACACACACATATGAACATACACACATACACATTTCATAAAAAGAACTTTATGCTGGGAACACTGACTTTGGGCTCAAACTGTACAGGATTTCCTTGTTTTTTTTTTTCATCTAATTACTCTGAACCCAGACACAGTCTGAATTATTGAATGACATTTGTCAAACCACACCAATGAGTTCTGACATCAAAGCTGAGGCAGAAACTGACACTTCCAAATCCAACCGGTGACAAGGTGTGGATAGTATACTTCCTTGATGTAACCTCTCACGGCTGAGCTTGCTGCTCGTAAGCCTTCTCCGCACAGTGTTGCCCTGGCTCTCAGTAGCTCTTTCCTCTTAGACGTCAGCTGGGACCACCCTGAGCTGATGCACAGTTCCCAGCTCTCTGATGGCATCGCGATCACCAATTCCTGGTCTCATGAATTTTTGGTTTTTCTCCTCACCACCTCAGCAAAGCATTTGAAAAGCAAGTTTTCACAGTCAAAGGTATACCGATTTTCATTTTGCATCTGTGAGAAAGGGCACCCTTCTGTAATTTCTTTACCTATTTGAGTTTATTCTAAAAAACAAAAAGCAGAATTGATTTACTGTATGTATAGCATACGGTAAAACTGTCAAGAAAGTTATGGTCATTCTACTCAGCTGCTTTGTATGTATGGTGTGCATATTTATGTATGTGTACTGTTGCAGGAATATGAGCATTTATGAGCATGCCATGTGTGCCTGGGAAGGTTAGAAAACAACCTAGGGATTGTCCTCATCTTCAATGTTGTTTGGGGTGTATGTTGTGCATGCTCACATAGGTGCACCCTTGCAGGAATATGAGTACTTGTGAGCATGCCATGTGGGCCCGGGAACAACCTCGGGACTGCTCTCATCTTCCATCTTACTTGAGGCAGACTGTCTTGATATTTACCACTGCACCTGCCAGGAGAGGTGGCCTGAGAGTTTCCAGGGATCCTTTGGTTTCTGCATCTCATTTCACTACAGGTGCCTGGGGATTGCAGACAAGTACTGTACACAGCTTTACATGGGTTCCTGGGATCCCAGGCCTCATGCTTGCACAGCAACTGTTTACCCACTGAACCATCATCTCCCTAGGCTTTGTCCCCTGAGCCACCTCTCCATCCCTTCACTCAATGAATTTCATGAATACCTGACGGTTCAGGCTTTGTGAAGAGTAAAGAGCAAATCACAGTTAGTACTGTGCACACTTGATATCCCCGCTTTCTGAAAGTATGCTCATACCACAATATGGAGACTGAGTACCCGATAAATACAGGAGAAAACTTACAAACCAAACTTTGACTTTTACATTTGAATGAACTGGTATTCCCATTTCCTTGATGGTATTTAGAGATCTTAATCTACCCAATTTGGAAGGGTAAGCTGCCTTTGGGCTTCTCTGTCATGTGTCCATACACTGCTGTGGTGTTAATTTACACACACAGGTGAAAACCATGAGAATATAAATCTACTATATATGTTTCTTTATGGTTATTTCAGGATTTAGTTACCATAGGTAATATATAAATCCTTTGGACAGATGTAATTCATGAGTGGAAATGTTCAATAAAAATCAAGGCAGGAGGATTCTAACCACTCTGCACATTATAATTCTAGCCTTAGTTTCTTTTGATAATGTTAGGAAAAAGGGTTTTTAAAATGTTGATATAAGTATAGGTGCTGGTGAGGGATGGTCGTGGAGGCGAAAGTGTAACCCATGAGGCCCAGCTCTTCTTTATCTTCATGCTTGTCTGCCCTCTGACTCACACCTTCCATGGAACATTGAAATAAGGTGAGTTTTGATTCCATGATGTAAACAGTTTTAAAGTCTCCATGCCTGAAGCATCCTTGCTAACAGAATGATAGCAGATAAAGAACCATACTTAAAGGTTGGAATACCATGTGTAAGAAACTGAAGTGAATTAGCCAAACTCTGCTCTGCTAAATCTGTGTTAAGAGGTCTGAATTGGATGATCATAGGTTATCTTTTTTTTAAAAAAGAAATCAGCATTTTATTGCCAAAGAGATAAATTAAACCTACACAGCCTTTAAGACTTTAAGATGAGGTATAGGAGATAAGACATTTATTTAGCTTGCTTCTTCTCATACATACATACTTTTCAAGTTTAGATACAGCTATATTGTATTTGAAGTACTGCCCTGAAAAAAAATATTTACAACATCAAAGCACGTACTTACAATTGTATACTTATTCTTTCAGAGAAATTTTGAACTCTAATGTGATATATATATATGTATATATATATATATATGCATAAAACAGGGTTTAGACCCTATCTTTACCTCTTTTTTCACTCAGCTTTCAATGTCCAACAGAATAGATGGATCTGACTTCCCACTGAAGCTTCCATAGTGGTTAGGGAACCAAGCACAACCTCTTCTCTGCTGAAACACTTCTGCACTGCAAGCCACATGCCTTGGTGTCCCTATTACTGTGTCCACCTGCTCTGTCGCAGCCCTGTTGTGTTGGCTGATGTCCTTTGCCACACCCTGTGCTGTGCACCTTCCTCTCCATTGGCACTGCTTCTGTTAGGATCAGGCATTCATTTCTGGTTATTTAAAATGATAGTGAAATTCTAGCACCTCATTGTTACTTTTTAAAATCTCGGTCACCCCAGCTAGACTGTGGATTCTTTCTGTAAACTTTGGCAGACAAAATTAAGGCAGTGTGTGGCGTTTTAACAAGACTAGAATAATCACCAGCAAAGGGAGTCCACAGAGCTCCACCCTATAGTTACATAATCTTGGCTACATTTTCCCAAGCAGACTTTTTCTCTCTAGCACAGCATTTACCTATATCCTCTTTCATGCTTTTTTTAGTTGTTATCATATCACAGTGAATTCCCTTCTCCTTCCTTCTACCCAATGTTTTTCTGACTCCCACAAAGCCTCTTAATTCTTCCCCCTTCCAGGTAGTTTACTTAGCTGTAAGTAAACAAAAGTTAAATATTCAACAGACCTAAGTGAGGAGCTAACTGTACCACTGCCAGCTATTATAAACCAAGGTGACCCTTAGATTCCTCATTTCAGAATGAGACTAACAGTGATGATGATAAGGATTTTGCTTCACAGGGCAGGAAGAATGAATAATGCTACAAAGTATCTAGGGTACATAGTTCAACACATGAACTGTAGTCACAAATAAAACACATTATTGCTATTGTTAATGATTTCATGACCTCTTTATTCCACCCTACCTTAGATTCTGGCTTCTATCAGCAACTTGATCATTACACAGTTTAAGTAACTTTTTTATGATTCTCTTGTGTATGGGGATACAGTTTTATTATATATGTAATTGTAGGGAAAAAATAAGCAGTCCATACATATTTGGGTCATCTTTAATATGAGACATCTTAAAGCAAGCACTACTATTGAGTGCTTCTCATAAATCAGAATATTGCCAGCCCTCAGGACCTAGAACATTCCATTACATATATTGCCATAAGCTTCTATTCCTTAGAATGAACATGTACACATGATCATATATAGGGCTTACCTCAGGGTGGTTCTGAATTTAGTTTCAGAAATGGTCTAAAGTATATCTACAAATTAATAATATTATGAAGCTATGGTTAGTTAACTTGAGAATTAAGGTATATTGACTTCTGGTAACATTTATAAAATTTTCTAGCAAATATCTGCCTCATTTTTATCCCCTAGTAATATTAATCTCTGCTTAGGCCAGAACCATATGATTTCAGTATATTTTTAAATAACATTTATAAAATTAGTGAATACTTTTAAGTTAAGAACATTTGACCTCTTTTTTAAGTTCATGACATTCTAATTGCTAATATCTAAACCACATCTTATTCAGCATTATCTTCTATTAAGAATTAATGCTTTAAATAAAACCGTTTAATGTCCTATTTCACAGTGGAGAACACTGAGGAAACTAGACTGGAAGGGTGGGGTCTTCTTTTACATCAGTATGCAAATTGGTAGAGATCTATCAGCTGGAACATTGTTATGTCGTATCATGCAACTTTAAGGACCAACAGTTTCTTTGTGACAAGTCAAACATCAAATTCAAGTAGACCTTTACGGAATATTCAGTCTTACAAGGAAACCAATGAAAAATTAATGCGCGTAAGAGAACAGAGAGGACTGGACTCCCAAGTTTCGTTTGCTTAGCTTGTGTCATTGCCATTATAATGGAAGGCCATCTTTCCTCTAGAGAAAATCTGAAACTGGATACAGAAACCTGAATCTGAGCAGGCACTGAGGAAATCAATAGGCCGACCCTACTTTTGGTTATGATGGAGAACAACAGGAGCCACAATGTAAATAAAGACGATGATGTCAGTCCTTATGCGACTACGTTGACCTACTGAGACAGCAACTGTACCGTGTACTGTTACGTCATCTTGGTGGCTTATTTCAGTCTTGTCTGGATGAAAGATGTCGAAGGGGAAATTTTGTGGAAAATAGATTTAATAATAAATAAATAATAAATAAAATAGATTTTAACCGATACGGGATAATGAAATAACCAAATGAGAGAAACGTTTAGGTTCATCTTTAATAAGTATGTGGGAGTGTTTATTACACAGTCATTGGCAGAGAACAGCAGGGTTAATCAAGGATGGCTGATGAATATCCAGTCTAGGTCTATTACTAGATTTAATGCCTCAGACTAAAGAAAGACTGACTTTTCTATTTAACAATCGGTCACTCTCCATGAGATTCCAAGATGCTCTTCTTTCCAGTTTTTGCAACTATTAGGACTTGCTTGCTTGCCTCAATGGCCTAAGACCATCATGCAGCAATGAATAAATCTCTAAAATATTCCATCTAAAAAAAAAAAGAAAAATGCCCAGAGGGACAAAGCCCCAAGCAAGAAAGTACAGCATTACTGTGTCTTATTGGGGCTTATATGAAATGTGTCTCCTTTTGCTCCTTTATCTCCTCTGGAGGCTTTCTGTCCCATTCCACAGATATGGTCATGAGCACACTTCTTCATAGACTTTCACCTGCCAGTGTAGGTATGCTTTTGGAAGCCTACTGAGTTTATTCTTTTTAATTTATTTTTATTTATGTGTACATGCCTTTGTGAGTGTATGCCACAGGTATCTACAATGGTCAGGAGAGGTTGTCAGACACCCTGGGACTGGAGTTGCAGATGGTTGCTAGTGACCAGAATTGGGTGCTGGAACCTGAACTCCAGTCTTTTGGAAGAACAGTACGTGGCCTTAACCAAAGAGCCAATCCTTTAATCCATAGTTCATGTTTATATCCTGAGACTTACTGTTCTTTTAGTTGCTCGTTTGAGCTTTAAATGCTGTGGATATTTTCACATCATTGTGTTTTCATGTATTTGGATCCATTCCTGGCTGTGTGTGAGTCAGCGCTTTCTCACAGAGGTCACCTTACCAGCGAGAGTGGGGTTGCTTTCTAGTGGAAAGCAAAGCCTGATTCATCCATGACTCATCCTCCTTTCTGAGGGAAGACTTACAGCATCTTTACCTATATTTCCTTTCAAAGGAAAGCAGGACTCTTGAGTGTTGTATTCAGGGAACCACATTGCTCCTTTCTTCTTAGTGGTTCTTAGGCTTCTAACCAAAACCTATAGAATAAATATAGAGATATAATTTTTCAAGAAAATTTCCCATTATTATTTATGGATTCTTGTATAAGTCTTGATTTTTTTTTTCAACAGGAAAAATGAGGGTCTGGGAAGATTTCTCAGCAGGAAAATGGAGCTTGCCATCAAACCTCGTGACTTGAGTTCAATTCTCTGAACACAGATTGTATAAGGAGAGAATTAAGTTCTGACTTCCACATGTGCTGCACACACATGTGTGCACACATATACACACTAAATAGAAAAGAGAAAAATGTCTCTCCATGAAAATGTGAATTATGTATCAATTTTATTGTAGATGTTGACTATTCTAATATTCTATAAAACTGGAAACAAGTAATTTATTGTCTGATATTTCAGAACTTTTTAGCGTAAATCCTTAATAGGCCCTACCCTCAAACTAAGTCATTCATGTGACTGAATATGTTTTCCCAGTTGGGAGGTGCATGCATCAGGTGTGACATCCCTTGCATGTTCTCTTCCTATGTGGAGAGTTCCTTGTGACCATCTTGTCCAACAGTATTCTCCCAAATAAGACTGCTTTCCTACTGAACCCCCTGTCCATAAATACTTGACAGTGGCTTCAAATTCTTGAAGCTCTGTCTGCTGCACTGACAGACAATATGAGGAAACATCCTGGTTTAACAGCAGAGCAGAGCATTCCTGGACTGACTGACTGTGTCTTCCCAAACAGGTGAACTTTGGGGAAGGATGTGGCAAGGCCTTGGTCTTGAATGGAATAAAAATTAACATTGTATTTTGGTTTGAAGCCCTTTCAAGGTAAAGATGAATGGCCTAGATATCTTAAGAAGGCAGACTGGATTCTAGTCTCAAGACTTCCAAGGTGCTGTGCCTCAGGACTAAAACTGTGGGGACAGTCATAGCCTGAAGAGTCCGAACAGCACTGTCAGGAGCAGAACCCAGAACAGGGTAGCGCACAGCTGTGCTCATCTGTGAAGAAGCCTCCTACTGGAGTCAAACATGTCCTGCGTCAAACGTCCATCACATTGCACGTGGTGTGCAAAGTCAAAGTGCAAATGTGACTTGCATATTCAATGTCTTCTTTCAGAAGGACACTTACATTTTATATCGTTTTTACTTATCCTTGAGGATTTTTCTTTTTGCCTAATTTTTCTCAGCAACAGGAAAACTTTCCTTTGGGATTCAACCCTGAAGAAACACATTTCAAAGACTGTCTTAAGTGGTAGCAAGTTTCTTGGAGGGTAAACTTATAATTAAAGCTCCAATCCTAGTTACTGATAATTTGGAACACTCAATAGAAAACAAGCCTTTTGAGGATTGTCGTTGATATTCTTTCTCAGTACTAATTGTTCCTTTCCTTGTAGCTACATATCCAAATGACACCAGGTATCTACCTCTTAAGTGATAAGTTCCCTTGGTGGAATCTCAGATGTATGAAAGCCAAGGAAGGTTAAGTTCTTATTTAAGTTGCCCATGAAGACACTGTTAAGTTACAATGTTCCTCTTCATTAAAACAAAACAAAAATCATAACTGACATAGAGTGGAGACAAAGAAGGAAGTTGAATTTGAAGGACACTTGAAGTAAATCTTACATATTTCAGTTAACAAAATCTTTACAATTGATTTTTTTCTTTCTCTGTTGAGCTTCTATAATTTCACTTAAAAGCATATTGTCATCATTGTCTAGTATATCTGAACTGCTGCCCTTCATACTCTTAAAACTCTGGCTCATTATTAAGCAAAGCAAATGTTCTTGCAACAGTACCTCTTTAATGTCACAAGAGTCAATCTGACAGCCAAAGTGAATTGCGAGTGGCTTATGGGTGTGTAGTACATACATAGAATAACTAAGGGATAAAGAGATGGATAAGTCAATGAGTTATAACCTGGTTATTGATTCCTTACTCATATATGTATGCCCAATAAATGAAATAACATTATGAATTCTCAGTCTTAACTATTTTAGAAGGTCCTAGGAAGTCTGTACTCATCCTGAGTCTCAAATATATATAGATTGGGAGAATGCAGGAACCATGTTCTAGGCACATTTTTAATAATAGAGAATAGATATTTAAAACAAAGAAATAATAGAGAAACAGCAAGGATGAGCACTACAAAATATGACACAGTACATCGTGTGGACGGAGGCACATGCTGTAAGTAGTTTCTTTTGTGAAATTTGCAATAAATAATGAGCCATGGTGGCTGAATAAAATAATTTTGTAATATGAAGAGTCTATTATTTTTATAGCTAACACAGGAACCAGCTCACAACTGTGGTGCATTTGTTCTTCACCATGCATTGCTCTCCAGTTTTGTTTTTGCATGCTTGCTTGTTTTCCCCTCACAATGACGGCCATAAAAAATTCCCAGTGTTTCAAGAAACAATCCTCTTACATCTGTGTGAATAATGAGCAGCTTAAGCTGTAATAGAAATTTGTAAGTAACAATTTATAAATGATTTTGACGTGTGGCTTCCACGTTTGCACACATCAGCTTCAGCATGTAGATTTCTAGACTTAAAGAATGGTTGTATTTTCTTTGTGATTAGGAGAATGTGGTAAATTCTAACAGAACAGAAGTCAAGTGAACTGTGGGGTGCCTGATCATTACTCACCTATGTATAGTAGGTCACATCAAGATGTAAGAGAGACTTCAGAGCAAAGAGGCATATTAACTTTGCACCCAAAACCATGACAAAGAAAATAATTACACAAGTAAAACTAAACTATCCAAATTCCTAAGGTTTAAAACAGTCACTTAAATATTTTGAAATTTCCCCAAACTAAGTTACACAGAAAGAAAAGTAACTAAAGAAATATACATTATAATAAAAATTTAAAAAGAATTTAGGCTCTTGCTTTAAGTGTTAATTATTTTTTCATACAGTAGATAAGACATTTTAAACATGGCTCTGCAATATAGTAGATTTTTAAAGGATTACTTTATTAATAAACATTTATCAAAAAATAATTAAAACGTTTGCTCTAATCTCAATTATTTTTAGAAAAAAATGGTTTTAAGAGGGTGAGGGAAATATAAAAACACAGTCTAAGGTAGGATACTAAGTGTTCTAATGAACAAAGGTTCAGGAGCAGCTAAATTACACTGAAGAGTTAAACATGTTAGCTGTGCTCATAAAATTAAACAGGGTGGGGAAATCTGCAATACTTCTTCTTTTAGATTTATTTTTATGTGTGTGTTTCTGTCTGTGAGAGTGTATGCATCATACTAGAGATGCCTGCAGAGGCCAGAAGAGGATATCAGAAATCCTAGATCTGGGGACACAGGTGGTTGTGAGGTACCTGATATGGGATTTGGGGAATCAACTTTTCAAGGAACAGAATTTAGTACATAGAGTTTATTTATTTGATACATTTTCAAAAACAAAGTTTAAAAGACTCATCTTTTACAACTGGGATTGGTTTGGGAGCAGGGCCAAGACGTTATCATATTGAATATATAGTATTTCAACATTTTAACAGTGGCTAATTTTAAGTAAACCCAGTCCTTTAAAGTTTTAGATCAAACAGATGCCCATGGTGTAGACTCCTTCACTGGCAGCACCAGCTGGTAAAGGTGACTATAGATGTGTATTTTCCTTTTGGCATAAATGCTCCACAGCAATAACTAGTAAGGCTTATTATGGTAGTATTCTGATTTAAATGCCTTATAGTTAATATACAGTCTGTATTAATTCTAAAGACTGTGCACTTAAAGCAGTTATCACAATGTCAGAACATAAGAGCAATAACAGGTCATATGTAATGTTTTGTTTGGAAGTATCCCATATATAATAGCAAAGGAAATGTTTTAAAAACCAACTGTAGGAAAGTAATCGTAGCATTAATTAATGAAGCTGAAGTTAAACTCATTATAATTTTAGTATCCCTTCCCCATATTAATTTTCTTATTTCTGGGTACCCCATCTCATTCTTTTATTTTTTTCTGTTTCCTGGTATCTCCATTTACTGTGTGAATACCAATGTGACTACAGATTCTCATGCAATGAGACACTAATCCTTTTGTCAGACCAGAATTCAGATTCACAGCCTCATTATTTTTCATGGTCACAGAAGTGTGTTTGCTTCATGCCACTGTTTTGCATGCCTTTGACTCAATGAACGACATCGACACCAGTTTCGGTGGTGGTTCTTTTGAATGCCTCCCTCCCTCCCACACTTTGCCAGCTCTCTCTCTTTTCTTCCCTTACTCCTGGAGCCTTTTGAATGCCTCTACCAGCCACATCTCCACCAGAGCTCCTGGAAGCACCTCCAGATTACCTTCACGTTCTCTCTTTCATAGTCACATTTGGTTAGATCGCTAGATCCTTGATTGGCCTCTGAATGATCCTTCTTCCTAAGGGTTGGAGAGTTGCTCCTGATTTCTTACATTTTAAACAACTTTGCTGACAACCCTCATGTACTGCCAGTTATTTTTTGACTGATTTAAAGAAGTATTTTCTAATATCAATATTTTTATTTCAAAACACAAGGTTTTGATCTTTTTTAAATTAATATTTTATTACATTTTGGAGAATTCCAAACAAATTGACCATGGTCATTCCCCCACCTCTCACATCCCTCACCTCTTCACCCTACCCAGCTTTGAATTTTCTTTTTTCCCCTCAGCTGAGAACAGTTTGTGTTGCCCAGCTACTCTTGGAAGTGGGGCCTATCCTGAAAGATGACCAACCCACGAGGGATCACATCATTAAAGAAAGACAATTTACACTCTCCTAGCAGCTACTGCATTTCAATAGCTCATCAGCTAGTGGTAGGAATTTGCACCACCTCCTCACTTCCATGTAGGACGTTGTCTAGTTTGAGCTTGCATAAGCCTCATCATTCTGTCACAGTCTCTGTGCGTTCATGGGCAGCTGCCCTACTGTGCTCAGAAACATTGTTTCCTTGAAGTCATCAACCACCTCTGGCTCTCCCATTTTCTCTTCTGAGAAGTTCCCTGTGTTTTGGTTGGTGAGAGAGGTGTGATACGTATATCCCATTGAGGTCTGATCACTCCACAATCTCTTGTTTTCTGCACGTTAATGAGCAGAGAGTCTCTGTGTTTACTGTCACCTCTCAGAAGGAATTTCTTTAATGAGGTTTGAGGACACAGTATTCTGTAAATATAGAAATAAGTCACAAGGAGTTATTTTAATACTGTGTCCATTTATCAGAATAGTCATATCTGGTTCTCCCTCTAGGCCTATAACCTATCCAGCATCAGAACTTGGCCTTGTTAATAGTTCCAGGAAAGGGTTACACCTAGTGGGGTAGGCCCTAGTCCAGAAAGAGTAACACATAGTTGGTTACATCTGCAATATTTGTGCCACTATTGAACCAGGAGACTTTGTTCTTCACTTTTATCTTAATCACTTTCTTTTCAGCATTAACTCCTGTCCAATCCCTTCTTTGTAAAACGCTTTCTCGGATTTGTATGTTAGCACTATTTGGAGCATTTTTCTAGTTGTCTGTTGCCTCGTCTAGTTCATCATTAGTTGTGTTTTTTCCATCAACCCAATAAAAGTAAGATCCACGGTTTTTATTGTTAACTCTGTGTCTTTTTCTAAATAACTGAGTTCATTCAGTACTTCCAAAGTGTCAATGATCATTTCTAGATCTCTCTTTTCAGTCCCAGAATTCTGATGCTCAATTCTGGATGCTCCAAATACTGGTGGAGGTTCTCTCATTCTGAACTCACTGCGTCCTTGCCCTTCGTCAGCTTCTGGACCACTTCTTTCTTTTTCTATGATTCCTATTTAGTTACTGTGAGATGATGTACATACATTAGATTTTATGGGTGGTACATGGTTAAACTCCACTATTTGTTAACTCCTTCTTTCTCAGTTATCCAGGTTTGAAATATAAGTGCATTTTCTCTCAACTTCCTGTATAAAGTGGATTATTTTAATGAAGCCTACATGCTTTTCAGTTTTACTGTCTTCATACTCATGAAAATTTCTTTTGACATTTGCAAGAACTTTCTATTTAGCTTCTCTTCCCACTTTATTTACACACTGATTACAAAGTAAATATTTATTTCTCACAGCCTCCGTCATCTGATTGGCCTGTTTAAATAGACTCAGTGGTTTCCAAATAGCTATTGAAAATTAATTTGAGGCTTATTAAGGTGCATTAAGAGATCTATATCCCTTTGTGTTTAATCTGAACATTTGACAGAGAACATAGGATTGCTAGGCAATTGGAAATATAGAAAAATGTTACAGGTTAAAGCTATAGAGTCATTCATTCTTCCAGACATGTAGCATTTGAAAAAAATATATACTCACTTTGCTTTTTTCTTATAATGATATACATACAAACTGAACATACCATCACAATAGGTAAATGGATGTAAGGTAGAAATGACCTGATTTGAAATCACTGGGGCAATTCAAAATTTTCGATAACATCTACATTATATTCTTTTGTATATCTTTCTGTGTGTAGTGCTATAGGTTCCTATCAGATTGTGGGATCCCACACTGCTTTTTATTGCTACAGCCTAGGTGCTCACAAAAGATGCATTGCAAATCTTTTCCATTTTTTCATGTTATCATTTAATAGTTCTGAACTGAGAATTTTCTATATTAGTACAAGTTGTTTAAATCGTATTGGGCCTCCTATAGCTATCTGAGCTGTCCAAAGAGGAATACATTCATCTTAAATTATATATGTGATCGTTAATCTTAGTTGTCAACTTCTTGAGATCTGGAATCAACTAAGAGGCATGCCACTTTGTATGCCCATTGAGAGTATTTCCAGGAAAGTGCTGAGTAAGGGTGGAAAGCACTTCCCATAATAGTCAGCACTTTCTGATGATGGCCAAAGAGCTATCTGAGGAGAGAGCATTGTGGCTTCTACATGCCCACCGTCACTCCTTGTTTGCGAGAGCATCAACTCTGATGCTGCCATCCTCTACTAACATCAGATAGAACCCCGGGGGCTGCCCACTGACTCTCCAGGCCTTCAGTGCCAAATTGGGCTGCTGAGCCATCTGGCCTCCTAAACTGAGAAGCATCCCAGTTCTTGGCCTCTCCAGCATGAAGATAGACACTGTTGGACTGCCCAGACTGTTTTATATAAACCAAACTAACAAGTTTATTTCACAATAGACATTCATTCAAACGGCTCTGTCCCTCTAGTGAACCGTGACTAATACAACACATTTTGCTCTATATAGCAAAATATCTGCAACAATACTAAGGAAATAATAACACCGAATTAATTCTAGTTGAAAATTAGGTTCCCAACAATGTGTGGGGGAAAATGTAGTCAATTCCAGAATAGTGATGAGATGCTTTAAAGAAGACAGTTCTGGTTTTGAACCATGCTGAGTTGTTTGACCTCAGCATATAATATGCTTTGACAGAGGTTCTGAGCATTCAACAAGTTGCCATGTTCCAGTATGATGAGATTTGTTTCTATTGCACTCTTCTGTTGCAATAGCACAGGTATCTAAAGGTCTCATGGTATCCGGCAGAATTTCTTTTTAAGGTTCTTTGGAGCTGGCTTATACAACACACACCCAACAAACACTCTGAGATTTCGGAATTGGTAAGCCAAGCCAGAGTTGCCTCCAGAGATTTCAAAACAAATAATTAAAATTGAAGCCTTAACAAAGAAGAGTCTGCATCATTAGTTTCCTCATGCACCCATCCCTAAGTTTTATATTTCATATTTATTCTACATAAACTTCATGATTCATATTTTCCAACATGGCTCAAATAGCAGAAAGAACAGTATTCGTCAGCTCAGCTCAGTCTTGCACAATCTATGGCCATCTCTCTTTAGACACAGTTGACAACATCATGGTAATATTTTCCTTAATTATTTACCTTCTAGGCCTCTTGTACTCCCTACAGTGGCCCCTGGACTCTGAAATTCTGATTCATTCTTGTGTATATTGTTACTGCAAATGTCCCTCTCCTAGCTCTTTGTTTTCAATACTGACAATAGCTCACCCAAACTGACTTCCAGAAAGACTGAGAGTGATCAGAATTACTTCCTCTGAGAAAGTCCTTAGTGAGGCACTGCACCTGAGGACTTGTTTTCCTAGATGACTGGCTTGGTGAGTGTTCAAATAATCTGGTCATGGGGAACGTCACTGAGTTCCTTAAGAGGCCTTCTCTCCAGGAAAGCTTGGTATCCTTGGAGATACTGGTAGATATGGTAGCCATCATTAGCATACAACCTTGGTCACAGTTCAGGAGACAGAGCAACTCCAGTTATATTTGGGTTATTATATTAGTTTCATTACTGTCAAGTGTCCTGGGTGAAGTGTAGAGCAATCCAAGAGAACTTACCTCACACTTCTGTTATTAGGTCTTTGCCCATCAATATATGGTTCTCTTTATTCCTTAATAATTTTTCTTTAAATGGGTACATAGAAATAACTGAGTCAGCAGGCTAAGGAAAAATCACTTGCTGGGGTGGGGCATTCTTAAGAATATGGCACTTTCGCCATTTCCATAAAAAATAGCTATTTAGTGCCAGGCCAGGACCAGGAGTGAGGCAACAAGATTCATATGTCAGGTCCAAATTTAAGAGAGCATCAACAAATTCAGTAACAAGATGTGGACTGAATGCAACATTCTAAAATATGGAAATGAATGCAAATATCTATGATGAATAAAACATAACATTTTAAGTTAAAATCATTATATGTCATATCTAATTTAACATACCTTACGATCACTTTAGTATAATAACAAGTCAAAATTTTTATTATTTTCTGTCCTTTGTATATTGAACTTTTGCTGTTGGCCATGGGCTAATACTTTATATTTTACTCCTATTTCTAAAGGAATGTTCAATTGGCTGTGATATTTAATAACATTAAGATTATATTTATTAGATCAGAGGTTACATAAAGCTATTCTTCTTCCAATATTAATAAATACTCTTCTCTTACATATTTCATTCAAGCATATCTTTTAAAATTTCTAAATATTATCTTCCTATAATTATTTGACATATTTAAATTTTACTTCATATTTCCATAATATAAAGATGTGATTAACTGGGTATTGTTATTTAGCTCACAATAACATATTGCAAGGTGGGGATATGCCTACCCAGACTTTATTGATCCTGCTTTGTGGTTAGTGGCTAACACTGATTAGCACAGCACACTGATTGGGGGAAGACCATCAGAATTTGAAATGCCACAAAAACACGCAGAGTCCTCGGCTATATAATTAACAATAATTTTGGAAGCAACTTTATAACAGTGGTCTCTTAAGATTCTAATGCAGTTAAACATTTTCCATTAACTAGCAACTTCATAGCCATCATAATGTATGCCTGTAAAAATAATAGTTGGGCAGTTGGACTATACATAGAATATAATACTTGGTAATAGCATGGTCTCTGAAATGAACAGGTGTGGTGATGTCCTGATCATAGTCTAACACATAAAACTTGCCTGAAGACCAGAGGGTGGAGCTAGCCACTAGTTAACCATAGAGGTCTGGAGGTCTGTACAGACAGACAGGAAGTGAGAGGAGAGAGGAATATAGGTGGGAGGAGATATGAGCTTAGCCCATTTTCAGCTAAGGAGTTACCAAGAGAGAGAAGTTGGCTGTGACTTGCTCCTTTGTCTCTCTAATCTTTCAGCATTTACCTCCAATATCTGGATCTGGGTTTTTATTGCTAATACCAACTAGAACTCACGCAAGAAACAGGACATCAAATGCCACAGCTGAAATGACCCTTTCTATTACAAAGGCTGGGGAATGCTGAAGAGCCATGGGAAAGCACCAAGCAGACCGAATCCGGGTGTCAGACGAAGTTAAGTCCCTACAAGTACTTTCTGCACAGAGGTCTGTCATCCTGGAAGAACACTCCCTCAGCTAATTCTTAGAACAGCAGACACACGGGATCAGAGCATCTTAATTATGCCGCTACAAATGCAGTCTAACACAAAATGCTCTCCCCTTAAGGAGCAGACACAGAATAAGTAGACAGCCCACCGCCCTGGGGTTTTCTGGCAAAGCACCCAAGGTTTATAGTGCCTTAAGCCACCTTGGGACTTCATTCTTGGGGACAATATACATTTCTAATGGACCTCTACAGAAAGCTTATGTCCCCTACCAATAAGTTCCTGCTGGCAACTTTACCTTCTGTCATTGTTTTCCTCCCTGACATTAAACTTACCTATCCTGCTAGAGAATTTACTTCCATTAGGAAGCCATTTCAATTATTATTGTTATTTTCTCTGTTTCGTTTGAATTTATCTTGCTTTTTTTTTTTTTTCAAGATAGGGTTTTTCGTTTTTCTGTGTAGCTTTGGAACTGTCCTGGAACTAGCTCTGTAGACCAGGCTGGCCTCGAACTCACAAGGATCAGCCTGCCTCTGCCTCCTGAGTGCTGGAATTAAAGGTATGTGCCACCACCACCCAGCTATCTAGGTATCTTATATCTTGTAGGCTGCCTTTGGGCATTTGGTTCTCCTTTATATTTAAGCTATCCGTTGTACTTGCGCAACTTGGTGATGTACACTACAGCAATGATATGTGACTGCTCTACTGTTGCTACTCTATGTCCATGTGGGACGCTCACTGCTGTGTAGTCAGGGAACATGACCTTCTAGTTTGTCTCTTCTTTGTTTTGAGACAAGGTCTCTCACTGTGTAACCCAGCTGGTTTGTAAATCACTATGTCATGCAGGTTGGCTTGGAATTCATAGAGATCAGGCTGCTTCCTAAATTCTGGGATTAAAGGCATACAACACCATGTTCAGTAATGGTATAGTTTCCGACATTATCTCCTAAGAGACTGCTTTCATTTATATAAAAACCGTTACTTCAAAGCTGTCGTGATTGGCTTCTCTTAGCTTTGTTCCAGTACATTCAAGTTCATAAAATGAAGGAAACTGCCTAATGAAGCATTACACAGACTGCATTCTGTATATTACAAAATAAATAGTCCCTAACAGCACACATGCATAAAGCTTCAGGTTGCCTAAAACTTGAAACTATATATATATATAAAGTATGCACAGAAACACTTCTGTTCTTCCTTGTCTGCAACTCTCATTTTGCATTCCAACTAAGGCCTGCAGCTGACCTAATAAAAAACCTGCCTGCCTGCCTGGCCAAAGAGGAGAACAACCTGCCTGCGGCTGCAGTTCAGGCCAGGAAGAGTGCTAATTCTTGGCTTCAGTCTCTCCTCGGAAGGAATCATTCAGGGCTTTCTGTGGCATGGAACACTGTGACCAGCCAGGAACTGAGATGAAAATAACTTTCTTTTGTCTTCTACCCCTCCACCAAAAGTAGCAAAGCTTCAGTTTCATACAAGACCCTTGCTTGTGCCTAGTTTGAAAACCAGAAAGATTTGAGTTAGGGGAGGCGGAGAACTGATAATCAGACATGCCAGGTTTGATTCTCAAAGCAGTATATGCTTAAAGAAGTGTGGTAGCAACTTATCTGGAACACAGAGACCGCTTGGGAATGACTGCGGTGTGACAGGAGAGCTTCACATATGTGGAAAAGGGGTGCGGATGTGGGGCCATCCTCAGTTTTAGAATATGAACACTGTCTTCTGAGCTGTCTTTGTTGCCATAGTGACAGTTTTATGACCCATGTCACAGAACCGCAGTAAGAATTAAGTATCACAACTACTCAAATTATAAATTATTTTTTTAATTGCCTACAATGTTTATTTATTTTTTATTAAAAATTTCCACCTCCTCCCCTCCTCCCATTTCCC
>LOEQ01000611.1:131328-142961 GCA_001685075.1 Bramus lutescens | reverse complement strand
AGCTGAGGAGAGGGTGCCTCAACTGGTCCCATCTTATAGCCACACTGATGAATATCTTGCATATCATCAAATTATAAATTATGAACTGTTAGGTAAATGTTGTCAAGACATAAAAACAATAAAATATATTAAAAAGTGAAATAAGATTAGGAAGCTGATCTCCACTGTACTGGAGAAATTTAGTTAAAAATATTTTCATATGTCTGAAGACATATAAGATGCTAAGCCAAATGCTTCCATCTAAATAATTTCTTACAATAAGTCACTATTAGAAACAGAAATTCAGGCATTGAAGAAACAATGCATATGAGAATCATAACATATAAACATAAATAATCTATATGTATAGTTTACTACATTATTTAAGTCAAATTTGTTTTTAAAAAATGTTTTTATTTTTACTTCTAAAATATATAGTGGAAATAAATTGGTCTCAGTGTGATAACTTCTCACATTTCTAATTAGCTCACAAAAAAAACAAACTACACTGGAGTTAAAGGGATTTGTGAGCTGGAAATCTCAATTTCTGTTAAAATTATTTTTTAATCTTGATTATTTTTTTGTAATCTCTCCTGAAACTTATTACCACAATCTGGGTATTCATTGCAATCAATACATTGTCATTAAATCTATTTCTATTTCTAATATCTCTCTTCTGAAGCCCAGGTTCCTAAAACATAACCGTTTCCAGAATGATCCAACATCTCTCACCATGAGATATCCACTTTTGTTCATATGTTCTTCTCTGACTGTAGACCATACTACCCACACATACACTTGTATGTCAAAGGTGACAGTTATCATCTTATATAACTGACCAAGAGAATAGATGGAACTCTACTTCTCAAGCATTCGTTGTATCTATGATTGCTGTTCTACTGTCCAGGCATCCTCTGAGCCTTTCCCCATGTAGCCCACTCTAACGTGTATTTGCTTCTCAATGTAGGCATCCTGATGAGAAGGAGAATCCACCCAGAGGCCATTGAACACTCATAATCTCTCTCTCCTACTAAAGGCCAGAGGCACAAGCAGTCATTTGCAGAACCAACTACTTCCCAATACCCATACATATACATCTCTATTTATCTTCAAGTTGCTGAATCAGTTCAATGGATCTGTCACTCTGGCTCTCAGCCTGTAGAAACCATTCCTTATACCTCTGGAAAAATCTAAAACATCTGCCTAGACAACTTTCCCATGTTCTTCCAGATGTAGCTTGTAGGACCACATCTCTGCAAGCTCCGGAAGCTCAAATGTCTTTGATCCTCATCAACTTCCAGAATACTGGATATAGACTTAACATTGGATTGAGAAAATGTTTTCTGTTTGTGTTTGCTTGTCTCATTTTCTCCATTAAAGGCATAAATGCCTGTCACCATTAGATGGGGAACCAGCTTGAGCACTGTAGGAGACTGACAAGTATGGAAATTTGTTCAGTCTTTCATAATTAAACAATGTTGCAAATATTCTGTTGCCAAAACATATGGATAAACGTTCTCTGAGTGTTTGCTTATTGCTCTTGTCAAGGTCAGAAAGGATCTTGAGTGACCAAAATCAAAACTTTTCTGTCCTCATGTTAATTGCTTAGAAGCTCTGTCACATTTAACCACTTAACTGCATCTTGACACACATTTTTTTCCTTGACTCTTTTAACTCACCTCTTGGAAATCTCCCATTTTTCTAAATACTCACTGCCTCTTCTTCGCTGTCTCTTCCTGTTCCCTTCTATCTCTGAAGGTGAGATACTTTGGGACTGAACCTAACACTCTGCCTAGGTGAACATAGCAGAACCATGCTAGGTATCATTTATACAATCAGATCAAAGACATAATGTCCTACCTCTCCATTAAGCTCCCCTGTCCTGTGGCTGAATTGACACCTCTGTTTGAAAGTCCAGTAGGCATCTAACCATCACACAGCTTCACATTCACACTCAAATCAAACCTTATAGCCGTTTCTGTTGTATATTTGATCACAGCAAAGAAAAGAGAGACTAATATAGCGAGCATTTATACATAAAAAAGCCCAGCTGTGCTGGCAGCCATATACACACTAATGCAATACAAAGTGAAGAGATGGCTCAGTGCTTAACAGCGTTGACAGCTCTTACAGAGAACTTGTGTTTGGTTCCCAGCACCCACTTATGACCACCTGCAACTGCAGTTCCAGGGCATCCAATACCCACTTCTACCTCTGTGTGCACCAGGCTCACATGTGATACACAGCCACACATAATATGTCTGTGCGCATGCATGCGCGCGCACACACACACACACACACACACACACATGAACATAAAATAAAAATAAGTAAATCTTTTTAAAAAGTGCAGCAAGACAATTATTAACACATCATAATAATGACAACAAATGGCTACCTTCCTAGTCTCTGTACTAACTACACTTATTATATTTTAGAACGCACACTTTCTGTTGATTACAAGTGATCCAGAAGAAGGCTTCTCAGGGGACGACAGCCCTGCATATGTAATTACCTGTCTTAGTTAGGATTTCTATTGCTATGAAGAGACACCATGACCATGGGAGCTCTTATAAAGGAAACCATTTCATTGTGGCTGGATTACTGTCCAGAGGTTTAGTCCACTGTCATCATGGCAGGAAGCATGGTGGCATGCAGACAGAATTGGTGTTGGAGAAAGAGCAGAGAGTTCTACATCTGGATCAGCAGGCAGCAGGAAGAGTGAATGACCCTGGTTCTGGCTTGAGCATCTGAAACCTCAAAGCCCACTCCCAGGGACATATTCCTCCAGCAAAGTTACATCTCCTAATAGTACCACTGACTATGGGTCCAAGGAGGCCATTTTTATTAAAACCATCACACTACCCCAAAGATTTTTCCAGCGAAAGTAGATGAGAGCAGTACTGACCTGGTTAAACCTGAGCTAATCTGCATATTTCTCTTTTAGTTTTTAAGAAAAATGTTTAAAAGATTAAAATTTTTCAATGGGAAAATATATACATAATTAATGCAATAACAATGTTTTTGTTTATGGTATTAACATTTTAATTGTTATTACAAAATAAAAGTCCTTTTAAAAGTGTATAAAGTGAAACATAAGAAGCAAAGGCCAATTTGCTATTGTAAAGAACATTAAAATGCATTTATTATTTTTATTTTCTGTGTATGAGTGTCTGGACTAGACATGTATATTATAGTGTGTGCATATCTGGTACACTTGGAGGCTATAAAGGGGCATCAAATCACCTGAAACTGAAGTTATGGATGGTTGGAACGTCTGTGTGGGTCACAGGAAATTAACCATGATTTTCTATAAGACCAGTGAGTTTTGTTAAAAGCTGTGTCATCACTGCAGCCCCTAAAGGACTTGTACGTTCAGTAGAATAGCCTATGTGTACAGTGTAGGTAGCATCTTCAGTAGCTAAGGGCAACAGCATGGGCTCCTGCCTGATCCCTGACTCACTGACTGAGCCCAGCACTTTCCAGTCCTGCAATCTGCTTCCATGGCAAGTGGTCCCTACCTTTTACATGTTTCAACATGCTCAGAATCTTACTTTCCTATAGTATTGAGGGCAGGCTTACCTCATTGGAGTACTAAGCTGCACCGTACAGCCTGTGTGTAGAAGGCTATGGTATCTTAGAAAATACACTCTATACTATTCTCTTCGTAATACAACACCTTAATTATGTACGTCATCAGAACAAATACCGTTGTCAAATGGCATGTGACTATGGTTGCCCCTAGGAGCAGTGAAACTGAGATTCAGTGTGCACCTTTCAGAGTCAGTCATAGATATTACATACTTCCGAAGCCCCACATTGGTTTCACCTTGTAATTCAGCAGTAGAAATCTATTTGACTAAGCTCTGGCCATGTCTCTGAATTCCCAAGATTATTCCGAGTTCTACTCCGTTATTTAAGGTGATGACTTAAAGGTTGCATGGTCCCTGCCCATTCATCTTGTAACCACAATGGTAAGGACTAGAAGTCCATCACAGATGAAGGAGTTCCACAAACTGTCAAAAGTTTTCCCTAGTTCACTATTATGGTAATCTAAACCATTCCCATTGTCTTCAGAAACTGTGGAATACATATCTTAGAAGAGCTATTTTATATCACTATCATAGTAAAATTTATGACACATGGGCTCAGTAGTCCTCAAAGAAAATACAATTTTGCTTGAATTAACTATAAGCTTACAAGTAATGATTCGAAAGTTGATACAGCTGAGCCTGTTTGTGCGGCTCCCAGTAGGAAAGCCTAGTTGTGTCCTGGCAGTCAATATGCATCGCACAAGAAGCTCTAAAGGGAACAGTGCAATCAGCGCTACCCTGAGCTGACATTCAGCCTCAATTAGAAGCTCAAGGTAATTTGAAAGTTTGATGAGGCTTAGGAATTTAGTCTATTCAAAAACAGCATTCCGATTTCTGTGTGATTCAAACCCTTAATGATGATTCACTGAAGAAAACAAACAGCCCTTGAAAATCCAGAGGAATAGGGAAAAAAATAATCTAGCCAAGGAAAGAATGGTAAAATTAAAGTCATATTTACCAAAAAAAAAAANNNNCCCCTGCCTGTAGCCGCTGCAGAGAAACCACGACAGTGCTTACTCTCCAGTGTATGTTATGTCTAATCCACCCAGGAAATAAAACTCAAAATTCATTATGATACCTCCTGTTCAAACCAACTAGAAAATAAGTTAGCAACCCCAAATTAACCATATAGTTTTTAAAAATTATTTATTAGCTTTGCAGAAAGAGAGAAAAAGCAACTCTGTAAGTTAAAGCATAACCACAACCTGGGGAAAGAACAAATATGACTTTCTGAGTGCAGAATTCTTTTGTAAGACGCCTTAAGCTAGGTAATAAGGAAAGTAAGTCACTTCACTAGAAGGAAGTATCCCTGCTCTATTTCCAAAGGTGGTATGCCCAGAAACAGGGGAACATTCAACATTTTTAAATCCTGAGGCAACACTGTTGAATATTCAATAGCAAATGAATGGTCACCATTTAACTTCACATTGAAAGGTAAATGTGTTTAATTGAAGTAAGGGTCTCTGCTAAACACATTTGTGAATGCTGCATGTTTAAGCATATTTACAATGAATCCATGATAATAGTGCACCAGGCCTTACATTTGAGCATGTCCTCCAAGGTTCTCCTACTGGCATTTAATTCCCAAAGGAAGAGGGGATTCTTACTGCTAATGTTTAAAGGGGCAAGTCTGGGTTATGATTAGGAGCCCACTGAAGAATGGCGCTTTCCTAAGAGGAGGTTTGGCAGTATGAAGACACACACACAACAATGGTCTCTGTCTCTTGCAAGAGATGCTCTCTACCCTCCCAGGGCTCTGCCAGTAAAACAACTCTGCATATGGCCTCTGAGCTGTTCACTTCCAGAATCATGAGCCAAAATAAACTTATCTTCTTTACAACTAAACCAGTCAGTAGCATTATGCATAGTACTATTGACTGCAAAACAAAACAAAATTAAAAAAATAGTATCTATATAAACAACAACTTAATACTTATACAAAGTACTTATTTCAGTGTTCTGGAGCACATAGTTTGGGGTGAGTTGAAACAAATGGGACCAGGTGACAAAGACTGCTTTTATAACCTTTAAATAGGATATCAAAGAAGAATCATATAACAAACTTGCTATTGTGGGGATGTTGAATGTTTCCCAAAGGCCCCATTAATACTTCTGGAAGGGGTAGAGCCTATTCAAAGGGATGATGGTAGGCAGGATGGCCTCTTTCTCTCTAGTTTTTGGACTCCAAAGTGAGTGAGTTTCTGTGTTGCCTGTCCTTGTCATTGCTAGACTGTATCTTACCAGATGAGCCCACCCAATTACAGACTAAAACCCTAAAATCTTTGCCCAAACAAATGCTGTCTCTTTACACGGTAATTATTTAAGTGTTTTGTTAGTGACAGAAATATGACAAGCATGCATTTTAATTATGATTTGTTAGATTTTCATTGCATAATTCCAATAGACTAGACATGTTAACTTAGTAACTGCTAATTAAATTATTGAGCTGAGACTCAGGGTATACTGATAAGGTCAAAACAAAACTCAAGACAATTAGCCAAAAGAACAACTCAAAAGCAGTTTCTGGAACAACAACAAAAAAGGTTGAAACTATAGTTTGAAAGGGAATACTATCTTAGAAAATCAGTCCAACCCACACCAACACATTCAAGGGCAACATTATCAGATTTTGAAGACAAATAGAGAATTAGGCATGCATATGTGAGGGGAAAATAACTGATTAGGGAAAGGTTACTTTTCAACAGCACCTCTCGCAGCTGGAAGATGATGAACTTTATCTTTAAGACAGGCAATGAAAGAAAAGTAGAACCAAAGGTTATCTTAAACATCAGTGAGAAATTTATTAATGATACAAACAAAAACACGAATATGTACATGAAGGCATACACTAATATGTACATGAATATAAACACTATGTTGCATAAATCTACTAAACTATGTACATTTTAATTAACAATATACATATGAAGTGTTTTTGAAATTGTTAGCAAAGAGGAACAATGAGTAGAAAGGAAACACTTGATTTTGATTTATTTTGAATTTTTGTCACTGAACCATCTAAATATTTTAAGTAATTCTAAAATGCAATCAAATTTAAGTAGAGATCCTAAAATTTTAAAATTAAATAAACCAAATAGATTCAAGTGTATCTCTATTCATAGTCTACCACACTAAAAGGAACTATTCTAAGGAACTTTGAAAATTCAACAATTTGATTGAAAATTCTAAGTATTCTAAATTTAAAGTAAAAAAAAACTACAAAAGGAAAAATGTTATATATAACAGTAATGTTGGTAGCATAGCGATTACAGACTGTTGTATAATTTAGGATAGAGAAAATAAACACATTTTTATGGTATTTTAAGTTCATCACCCTTCATTGTCTTGATATGTGTGATACCTGACATAGGACACACAAGGCAGAGTCCAAGGAAGAAGTATTTGGAAATCCAAAGCCATGAGCTTCATCTATGAAAGTCATTATGAACTTTTAAGATGCTTAATGTCTGGTTAATTTTAAGATGAAACATACTTTTTATTCTTCCAACTAAAACCTTTCAAACAAAAGAAATCCCTCACTCAGTGTGTTAAGTTTCCCTGGTACCCAAATTAAGATTATATCTTACAAAATAAATCATAAAAGTTGGAAAACTGATGATTCTGACTCAATGCTGAATTTATGTGACTAAGTGGAACTCAACCTAGACTCATCATGAGTTGGAAAGTGTCAAAACTGGCTATAGGTTGCATAAGGACTTGATATCCTTTACTGTCTAATACTGTAGATATTAGAGACTTCATCATGTTACTAAAATAATACCCAAACATTTTCATAGTCGATTGGAATGTGAAAAAAATACTTAAAATGTTCAGTATTCTATCAAAACCATGGCTGTTGGTATTTTTTATTGTTTTGGTACAAGGAAAGGGAGTATGTGTGTCTGTGTATATGTTCATGTTCAGGTACACATTTATCTGCAGGGAGTAGGTATAGGAGCCAGCTATAATAAGCTAAATAGAAACAGACCACCCAAAGGAAGTTCTTTACTTACAACCAGAGTAGGACTTAACCATAAGTTTAATGGAGGCCTGAGTCTCAGTAGTTTACCTTGAAGCAATACCTGGCTGCAGTAAGAACCACAAACTGAGATTACCAGAGTACCACACAAGAACAGACCATACAAAGGAAATGTCTAAGGTTCCAACCTTGTAGATAGGATCACCCGGCAGCGCACCAAGACACCTCTAGACAAATGTCAGCCAATCAGGGGTCTTGAACCTCAGAAATCCCTCACCCCCACCTTTACTACTATAAAAACCCAACTTTAACTGAACTCGGGGCACTTTGTTTATTTCAATACGTTGAACATGCAGAGAGACCAACTTTGCAAACGTGCATAAAAAAAGGCTCTTTGGTTTTATGTATGGGACTCGGTCTCCTTGTTGGCTTTTGGGGGGCTTCGCGGATTTGAGCATAACATTCAGGGGCTGGGCTTGTCTTCTGGGCATCACAGTAGGTACGTGTATTCATGCCTGAGCATACATAGAGAGGCCAGTAGTCAAGGTCAGTGTCTTCCTCAATTTCTCTCCAGATTTGCTTTTGTGCTAGGGTCTTTACTGAATCAGAGCTTACTGATTGACTGGACCTGCCAGTGAGCCTCACGGCCCCTCCTTTTTCTGCTGTACCTGCACTGGGCTTGCTGGTGTGAGGTGCCCACCTGTTTGCTGTTTTTTTTCTGTGGTTGCTCAGCACCCGCACTCAGCTCAGCATGCTTACACAGTAAGTACCTAGCTCACTGGGCCTCCTTAGCCTTGTTTTGGTTTTACAAAGCAGTCTCACCTTGTAGTCCAGGCAGACCTTGAACTCACTATGTGACCCAGACTGACCTTGAACTCATGTTAATATTTCTTCCTCCTTGGGATTTTGTGATAAGGACACTACTGGCATTAAACCACCACTGAGAACATAATTATTAAACAAAGAAGCTATAAAGGATTAAGTTGTAACAGGAGAGTTAAATGTTCAGCAAATGATCACAGAACTTTAAATAGTATGTTTCTTATTTTAATCTCCCATAAAATTCTCAGAACACACACGCACACACAAACATAATTTTGAGCTTAAAATATTCTGAGTATATAAATATAAATCAACTACTGTGTAAAATATTCATAATGCCAGAGGCTGAGAGAGTAAACAATTAGAAACATCGAATCAGTGATGTGATTAGGACATGGCACTTCATAAAATAGGGCAGAAATAATTAGAAACGTGCTAGCTGATGCTCGCATACACTGTGGAGAATGTGCTTTGCCTGGGGCATCAAGTTCAGGAGTCTATTTAGATAGATATTCACTATAAGGAGATGAATAGCATCTGTCTGGCCAGAAGAAGAGAAGACGGGAGCATGCTGACATTTGTTATCTTAATCCTGGCCATGACAAGGCCTCATTTACATACCATGGAATTTCTAATTTTCTCTGCACAAACAAGAAAGCATGACAATTATCTTATAGATTTGCCTATTGCAAAGCCATAAGAATATTTTTCTAGAAAATATTTGATGTTTTAATGAAAAAGACCAGCTGACACAATACATTTAAATGTATATAAGTGTGACCACTATAATTTATCCTATTCATGAATATACACATACACTATACTCTTTGTTGCAAGGAATACAAGAATAAAGAGTCATATTAATTACATGTCAACTGATAACTTTGTGGCGATGATTTGGCAATGAACAAATGATTTTTTAACATCCCTTTCATAAAAATTTGTATGATCATAAATTTGCGACAGCAAAAGACTGACACAATAAGTCACAAAGTAGCCTTGTACTAAGGTGAACGATTGCTTTGGTTTGAATGTGGAAAGCTTCACGTCCACTCATCTGTTGACCAGTTGGTCCCCAGCTGGTGGCACTGTTTTGAAAGTGGTGGGGACTTTAAGATGGGATGCATAGCTGGAGGAGGTAGCTCACAGGGGACATACCAGCAAGGTGACATCTGATCCTGATTTATCCCCAGCTTCTCTTTGCTTCCAGTCTGCCCAGAGATAAGCAGTCTCTGCCACATGCTCCTGTTACCAAGACATTCCCAGAAATGACTGAGCAGGGAGCTGTGAACTGAACACAAAATAAGTACTTGTCCTCCCAAGTTTCTTATTTGGGCATTTTATCACCGCAATTAAATCTAATTAACACACAAAGAAAGTAAGATTCAGAATTCTAAAGAATGTAGGAGCATACTGATATTGCTACATGGGCATCAGCAAGATTACAAAGCAAATTATGTGACAGTGAATTACATGATCTCAATATTCTACAATATTTATTATAAATAATATATCAAAGATTATGCTAAGATGGTCATCAAATTATCGAGTGGCTGCTTCTCAGTCACCAAGTTATATGTAGTTATTATTTTCCTTAACATTGTCCATGTCCAGAATCATTTTTAGTATATACTTCATTATTAAAAATAAATGAATAAAAACATCACAACAAATGCAAAGCAGCAATGAATGACCATATCTAAGGAGGAGGAAGGATGAGGTTGTCCTCATTCCACCCCAGAGAAGGACCTGCGCACCACTGCTAGAATCTTGAGGAATTCCTATGCTTGAAGGGCTTGGGACCAAAATCTTACACCAGGATATCAAAGTCCAATTTCCTCCCCACTACAACATGTGCCGTGCTTGAAAATATTAATGATCCCTATCGCTGAGGACTATGACACAGAAATACAAAGATGAGAAGACACTGGGTTCACACCTCACACCTGTTGCCCAAATGCTCATGGAATATTCCTTAACCTTAATTTTAATCATGAAACAAATAGATTAAGGAGACAGTAAGGGTATTCATCCCTCATTTGTTTTACTGAGTATTACAGAAAGACTTAAAATGAAAAACAACTTTCTGCTTTTACAAGCTAGACAATATGTTTCTTTTACAAAGTGTGTAAGTAGGCTTAACAGTTTATCATTAATAATTATGTCATTTTAATGTACCAAATATTAACCTCCAAAAATTAGCTTGAAGTTTTTGGGAATGGATATCATAATTATAAACAATTTCATGTACTAAGGAATGGCCTTATTTCACTATAAACAGAATAATTACACGTTGGGACCCAATCTGTGTAAGGTCTGCTAATGCTGCTACCAAGGGGAGAATGTGGGACAAGCTTTGATTCGTTCACACATCACAGCTAATTTTTAAAACCACAAAAAGTTTACATCATTTCTAAGGCCTTTATATGGTTCAATTGTCTAAAAGGGAATTGTATAAACAAATAAGGAAAGAAACAAAAGTTCTTAGGATGTTGCTTCTTAGATTCTAGACAAACATTACTCAGGGGACAATGAATGTGTCACACTTGTAGTTGTGACGGTGAATTTAGGGCAAGGGAAACGGTACCAAAGCCTGGGCTACTGCACACAGACAAAGCAGGCACTGTCATCCAAGACTCATCGATCAGAAACATGGGACCACGTCTGACACAGTGGAGGACTTGTTCTTGTGTGAGCCTACATATGCTTCATATAGCTTCAATTTATCTTGTTTAATCATTTGTCAAGGCACGCTAGACAAGTACTTCACAAATGCAACTTTAAAATAAAGCATTAAATAAAAAATGAAGAAATATATTCTAATGGTATTCAGGTAAAGGTGCTTTCAAACTGCACTTGTGTTTAAGAACACAAAACGTAGATCACAGGGTTCTGCAGAAGTACTGTAAGCGAGCATCTCCTAGATGCTTATCAGAGCAATGGAACAACACTGAACTGAACACCCAGACCCCTGACCACTTTACAGAAGAAGCTGAAGGGTTGTGTCCTTTATTCACATGACTGGTAGTGCTGGACCTAGAAGCGTCTTTGGATGCCTGCATTGATCTCCACACTGCATGGCACTGTTTCTAAATACAGTTGTTGATTATATAAAGGCCCTAAACTAGACTTTAAAATGCTAATTAACCCAATCAAAAAATGGGGCTGTGATCTGAACAGAGAATTCTCAACTGAAGAAGTTCAAATGGCCAAAAGACACTTAAGGGCATGCTCAACCTCCTTAGTGATCAGGGAAATGC
>LOEQ01000611.1:46219-69241 GCA_001685075.1 Bramus lutescens | reverse complement strand
TATAGTCAGGAAAGCTTTTGGAAATGAGAAATAGTTACCTGCAGTCATTCAATACTCTTTTTAACCCTTGCCTTTAAATAATGTTCAGGCATCATTGTTAAAGAGTTATCCCTAAACTTTCAAAAGTAATAAAATAGAGTAGAACTTGGGCAGCTTGAAATAAAGAATGAATGATTTCTCAGATTCAACTGGTGAGCCCTGGAGCAGCCACTAGATGACAGATTTCCTTAGAGGAAGAATTCCACAAATCCTCAAGGAAATGCTCACCCAAGCTTGTAAACCCAGTGTTAAGGTCATATGTTTCTACTCCACTATTGTCTGAGAAACTTCACGTTTCTCTGCAGCGTGCCCAAGTTCAAAAATACTCAGGTTTGGTGTCAGGAATTACTTTTCACTTTCTCTTTTGTTGTCCTGACTTTTCTATTCTCATCACCTGTGGAAAGAATCAAATCAGCAGTGAGACCTTTCATGAAGCCTATAGTGAACTTGTGCTCCTGTTTGCAAGAGGAGCACAAATCTGTGTGCTCGGAAGCTTCAAGGATCAAGGTCAACAAAGGTGAAAAAGAGTTAGCCCCCATCTTCTTCCCCATCTTCTCTTCTGAACGTGGTGTCTTAGGATTTCTACTGCTGTGAACAGACACCATAACCACAGAAACTTTTATAAGGAAGACATTTACTTGAGGGGGCTCACTAACAATTTCAGAAGTTCAGTCCCTTATCATAATGGCAGAGAGCATAGCCACGTGCACAGACAGAAATGGTGCTGGCTACATCTTGATCAGAAGGCAACAGGACGTGGACTGTATCACTGAGTGAATCTTAAGCAAAGGAGACCTCAAAGGCCACCCCCACAGCCACGCACTTCCTCCAACAAGGCCACACCTCTCAAGAGGGCCACTCTTTGTGAGCTTCTGGGGGCTGATTACATCCAAACTACCACAGGCAGTGACAGTTGAAGGCTACAGTGTAAATTGAGAAAAAAATAAATAAAGCCTTTAGCATCCAATTTAGTAAGTAACTGTGCATACTTGAACGGTATGCAGAAATTTCCAATTTTTTTCCAAAATTTCCTCTTGAACAGTTTATATCATTTCCCAAACTATGGGAATGAAAGGCAAGTTCTTCCTTCTCTGAAGAGATAAAAACCAGCCTCCAGAATGTCTCCAGGCTTGCTCCTGGTTTCCACAAAACCCTGATGTTGATGAGGTGAAGCCATGTTGTTATGGCAGTTGTCCTCCTGTCCATCCTAAATAGGTCAGGGTACTTTAACTAAACAAGCATTTGAAAAATTGAGTACTGTAACTTTTCTATCAGAAATGTTAAAAAAAATGCTGCAAATAATATACCAGGTATTGACTGTATTCAAGTTTTAACATCCCAAACCAAAGTCCAACCTGAAACTGAAGGCACATTATCTTGCTGACTGGTATTTGTATGTAATACAGAGTAGCAAACAGCAGTGAGGTAGGAGTGGACTTTATCATAGCTACCCTGTTTGATGAAGTGCATGCATGTTCAGAAATGTGTCTCCAGGTTAGGTGTTTATTTACCATCTACTATGCAATGCAAATGGTATTTCATAAGTAGACAGTAGGAAAAAAGAAAGATAAAAACAACATATACCAATAGATAGATCTTCTATAATGTACATGCCCTTTAATTTTGTGCATTTGGGTTTTTTTTTCGCTGTTGCTAGCCATGGCTCCTCTTTTCCTTAAGAAAATGAGGCAGAAGAAGAGTAAGCTGGTAGCCAACAGCTGTCCTCGGACCAATTACATGTTCTGCGAGAAATACATTTCAAAACACAGGATGTCCAACATTTTGGCATTCTTGCCACCCCTGCTAGTACCTACCTTCTTGGCCCCTGGTATTTTCAGTTCCAACTTCACAGCAGCCCTGACTTCCTGTGGCCTCCAGAGCCTAAGCCAGCATTGCATCAGACAGCAGTGACAAGATGATAGTTCTACAACGTAAATAGATCTTGCTTCAGAGATCAAAATTTTCATAATAATATTGCAGATCTTCAATAGGGAAATTTAAACATTCCTCATGGTCCAGAAGATTCTAGAATTTAGCTTCTGCCTTAAGTGAATGCAAAACAGAGCTACCATGATGACAAACAGAAGCGAGGCTGCAAATGCTCCTGCAGAGTAAGTCTCTGGGAAAAACTTAGGGTACCATTTTTATTGGGAATGTGATTCTCTAAATAAGAAAATAGGTATATAGGGGTCAAAAAGGTACAAAATGATTTATTAAAAGTTTTTTTCTGATCAGAGGTCAAATAATTATTTAGCATACATGTAATTAAAGCATCTTGTATATGTTTATTAAAGAAAAAGATTTTGAAAATGACTTATCGGTGCACAATTTTAATGTAAATTTTCCTGGTTAGCCAGGTCAAACTGAAAGACAAGCTTCAGCTTTCACTGAAGTAGTTGGGGTTGTCTTCAGTCCTGCATGAACATTTTCCACAGTCACGGATTTAAATAAAATGAAGTTATCCTGAAGAACTTTGAATCAACATATTGAGATAGAAATATCAGTCAAGTGATAAAAATAATCACAAGGGAGAAGTCCCTAAAAACGTAATAAAAATCCAGGGCTCATACTTTCTCAGAAATGTTACTACTCAAGCCTTTGAAAACATGGGCATCATTTCCCCTTCAAGTTTTCAATAGATCAAAGGGGTATCATATCCTTAAACAATATTGACAAGACAGTGGTTCACTCCACAAACACACAGCAAGACCCTGTTGCTGAGGATACCATCCACACAACTCATTGACAATGGAGAAGCAGAGCTGGTGTTGCCTTCTTAGAGCCTTCACTCCTACATTCTAGAGTCTTTGGTATGGGAAGGTACTCTGCATGATACCAAGGAAGGAATGTAAAAATCATACCAGCTACAAAACCTTTGGTCTACGATCTGTCCTGCCTGCAAAATATGCTAGGGTAATGGTGGCACAAAACTGTTAGAGAGCAGCTCCAGCTAGGGTTCAGGTCCCAAAGAGAAGGTGTTGGCTCCAGGGACAGGAGGAGACGGCATGATCTGATGGTGAATCGGGATAGCTGCCACTTTATTGAAAAAAGGCTATACATTTCATTTTCTACAATTGCACAAAAGATTATATGGGAGAAAAGGGGCGTGTGAGCTGAGGCGTGGCTTGTGATTAGGGACTGAGGAAACTAGCATTGACCTTTACAAGTTAACAGGTACCACAGTCACAGGTTAATGGAAGAGCCATAGGTTCCTCTTGCCAGAGATAAGAATGACTCCTTTTCTAGGAAGCAGAAACTGTCTTCAAGCCCCTGGGGTAATGGAAACTTTTGTCTAAATGCCTGAATTTGGCAAAAGGACTTTCTAGGGGCGAATGGTGGGGAGAAACACACCAGATACTGCATTATAAAATATTGCAGGTTTTTATGACTTGGTTTACATATTTTCAAACAGCTAAAGCTTAAAGTAAGCAAAGACAATGCTAGAGAAATATTCCTGTGACCCCCAGTAGACCTTGGGAATTTATAAGTCATGATTATCAAATATACTGTATCAAGCATGTTTTAGTTATCTACATTTTCTAACAGTCATGTGTTAACTTGTGTAGGAGAAGTTAGAGTCATCATTTTGTATGGTTTCATGTGGTGGGGAATTTTTCCAAAGAATTATTTTCTTTAAAAATGCTGCCATTTTATCCATTTTCATCCTTCAAATCCTGTAAAAAAAAAAAAACAAAACTTCCCAAAGGAAAAGGCATAAGGGAATTTCTGTTGCACATAGTAAGAATTATTAAAAATGAAAGTAAAAGGGTGTGGGAGAATTGTGATCTAGTCAAAATGCTGGAACTTTGTCAAGCAGCAATGGTTGCTATTTGGCCCATGCCACAAAACTTATGGGAGTAACCAACCAATGTACTTAAGGACTTAAGGTCTGTTTCATGAGATGGCACCCATGGACCCAACACTGCTTGGGTGACCAAGAACCAGAGATTAGACAGCCTAGAGACCTAAGGTAAAACCAATAATAATAATAATAATAGTAACAATACACTGACTCCTAATGAAGCTTTGTCCTATAGCAAATGGGAATAAATACAGAGATACAGAGATCACAGCTGAGAGAGAGAGAGTCTCTCTCTCTCTCTCTCTCTCTCTCTCTCTCTCTCACCTTGCAACACACAACTCTAAATGGGATATCTCCATCAAATCCCTCCCTTCAGAGATCAGGGAACCCTATGGAAGAGGAGGCAGAAAGAGCGTAAGAGCCAGAGAGGATGGAAGACCCCAGGAGAACAAGGTCCTCTGAATCAACCGAGCAAGGCTCAGAAGGACTCACAGAGACTGAAGCAGCAAGCACAGAGTCAACACTGGTCTGCATCTGGTCCTCTGAGTATACATTATAGTTTTCAGTTCAGTATTTTTATGATACTCCTGGCTGTGAATGAATGGGTCTCTGATTTTTTTACCTTCTCTTGGAGTTCTTTTTCTTCTATTGGTTTGCCTTGGCCTACTTCAAGGTGATGGTTTTTGTTTTATCCTATTTTTTGTTATATTTAGTTATTTCTTAGAATTCTGTTGTTTTCTAATGAGAGACAGGAATGGGGAGTGGATCCAGATGAGTGGGGATGTGGAGAGGAACTGGGAGGAGGAGAGGTAAGGGAAACTATAATCTAGATAGATTGTGTTGAATTTATTTTTAATAAAAGGGGGAGAAAAAAGAAAATTTCCAATAGATTTTCACCTTGAGATTTCCTCATTACAGTCTTACTGAATGGAAAGTTTTATATTTTAAAAATGCCCCATTTTAATTTGTGTTTATTGAGAACAGATTTGTCTTCTAGGTCAATGAAGAACTAATTAATTCTTCATCTGCATTCTATTGCTGATCTCTTTGTACACAGTTGGCCCTTCTCTCACCTTCATGCTCTTCTAGACCCTAAGCATCGCTAATTCCTTCAGTGCTCCCTCACATTTGATGGCCTCTTTTTCATCTGCAACAACGTCATGATTCCTCTAGAGGTTCTCATTTGAGGACATTTGTATAAAACATCACTGAGCACTCGCCATGGTGACCTAAACATAGGGTGGCCATGACAATATAAAACCATGAACCCAGTGAGCTCCTTTACAGTCTTGATTCCACATTGCCTCACACTTTCTCTGCCAGTATTGTTAGGAAAAATAATTCATGCAGTGAAAGCTGACCCCCTGTGACATATCATAGTGGACTATAGTTCTAAGTGATGATTCAGCATTTCAAGTTCTTCTGTTCTACATCTCATCACCACTGTGCATTGTTCTGGGGCCATTCCTTGACAAATGAAACATTTTCTTAAAATTTTTGCAAAAGTAATGCATGGTAATTACATAAAATTCTCCTGACTTAGCAGTCTAGTTGAGTATCTTTAAAAGACCTAATTTAGGATAACTTACATTTAGTGGATCTATTTTCACAGGGCATAACACTTCTCATTCTAAATCTTCATGAACCAATTTTATTGAGTTTCCCATTTTTTATGAATGTTTTAATTTGACTTAATTTCATTATCAGCAAAGTGTGTGTGTATGTGTGCATGCCTGTACATACACTTGTATACATGCAGAAAAGACAGATTTTTTTATATTTCCATTTTTCCACTACATTAGTCAGGGTTCTCTAGAAGAACAGAACTGATAAAACGTATGTTAAAGGGATTTTTTTATTAGATTTGTCTAGATGACAGAGCCTGAGCAGTTCAACACTGGCTATTTTTACACCAGAGTATCTGAGACCTCAGTTCATGTTGGAAAGCTGAAGGGGCTAGCCTCTGCTATCAGGGAAGAATGGTTGCTGCAGCAGCAATAGCACATAACTTGCCATCACATATGTATAAACTTTAGGAAGTTTCTACTCTATGAGGTTTTTCTAAGCTACCCTTCAAATGGCCCTTAATTTTAGCTATCTCTCCCTGTATTCTCTTCCTGTCTCTCTCTCTTCCTCTCCCCACTTGATCATTCTCTTCCAACACCCCCATCCATAAATATCTTTCTAGCTCCTGCTCCTAGGGAGATCTATCTGCCACCATTCTCCCCAGGCCCTTACTCTATACCCAGAACCACAGAGAACTGCAGACTTTCTAAAGACGTGCCCAGTGAATGGGGAGCTGGCCTCTGTCTTTAAACACTCACAGTCTCTGGCATGCCTACATGCTCGTGCACATCTTGTTTCTCAGGATGAAATGACCTCTTCACAAACGAACTCTCCCCAAATCCCCAGCTGAGGGATGACTCCTTCACTGGCCATCTCCTCTCTCCAGGGCTATGGCTATACCTAACACCTGCTTTCCAAGTACCTCTTGAGCTGTTATTCTGCTAATCAAACTCTTGGGCTGGAACACATGAGTTTCTCTAGACTTTGGCATGATGATTTGTTTGGTGCTCATTAAGGCTTGATTATATAAATGAGAGAATAAGTAAACTCATTGCCAGACAGCAATAAAATTCTGTTAGAGTGAATGGGGCAACACATTATCCCAGATACAATATAAAGAAAAATCTACTCCAGACCCAATATGTGCCGCCACAACAAGAATTCTTTGCAGGCCGTTTTCAAATCCACTTTACTGAGACCATCTCAAACTCGCCTAAGGCAAGGTTGTTTAAAATATTCAACAAGCAGAAGATTTGGAAAGTAGAGGAGTAACAGCGAATGTCCCCAAGATCAATTCATAAATTCTTCAATACCTTCTGCTATAACACAAATATAGCTGGTTCTGTGCTCTGGCAATCCTATAGATACCCCATTCTATACATTCATCAAATATATACAGGGTGACCAGGCATGGTGCCTTATGCCTTTAATTCCAGTACTTGGGAGTCAGAGGTAGACAGATCACTGGAGCCCACTTGAGTTCTGCATTGCAAGTTTCAGGACTGCCAAAGCTAAGTAGAGGGACCCTGTTGAAAACAAAATGAATATGAATATAATGAAACAAAAGATGGCTTCCCCCCACATCTAAACATTTATTACACTGATAGAATGTTTGAAAATGCAATAAAAGGCCACAAAGAAACTGGTAAACAGTGAAACATCTGAGATAATTTTAACTTAATAACATGCAAAATCTGGATAAACACTGAATATGGAATCTTAAAGGTCGAACGACTTTGCCTCATGTAAAATACAGTCACAATAATTATGTGAGGATTTCAAAAGCCAGCTGTCAGAATGTCAGCTTTTATTTTCAGATGTTTTGTTTTCTCCTCTAACTCATCCTTAGCCTTTTGAATATCGCCAGGTCGACTTCTTCCATCACAACTCTGATCGTATTATCATATCATCATGTCCTTGGTTCAAAAGCATCCTGTAGAACCTCCTTGTTATGAAATGATGTGGCAGCACCTCCTCGTAGCTATCAAAATCTGCAGTCTCAGTTCTGCTTTCCCCTGTCTATATCTCACCTACCACTTACAAATCCTCTATTTTCCAAACTCTATCATTTGCTATCCCTACCACCCCCATTGTCTTCTAGGAATGGCTGACCTCTAACCTTCCTAGTCATTTTCTCCTTTCTACTCTAGTGCATACATTAGTATGTGTATTAGTATTTGGTAGGCCTATGTGCATGCGTGAGTGTGTATCCATGATGTCTACAAAACACTTTTGGAGGCCATAGTTTACTGTCTATACCTTTCACATTTTTGGACATTCTGTAAGTGCTCAGTAAATAGATGTTAAAAATGAACAAATGATTGTCTACCCTAATAAAAGTCACTATTTTGACCACATACAGAGTCTTTAATCTCATAAGACATATTCTAAATACTGGTTCTTGACAAGCTGAAGGACACAATCCCCTTTCTCAGCATCACCGTCTGACATTGCATCTTGTTTGTACTGCTGTTTTAATATGGGCATCTGCAAATCCTCAGAGGGCAGAATTCACATGTTTTCTCATTTACAGAAATGAAGAACTACTTCAAACTATTTGGACTGTCCTCAAACATCAAACATACATTTTAGTAATTTAGTCTGTCCAGAAACTGCCGTATAATGACAATTTTGAAAAAAAAATGTTTCTAGAATGAACTGTAATGAAGAAGTCATATCCTAAATCTACTGAAAACAAATATGTATATTTGAAAGACAAAATAATTCTTTAGAGACTATCAGAGGTATATCTGTGAAAATGAGGGTCTACATACCATTTTTTATTTCTACAGGAATGTTTAAGTTCTGTATTTTTAGTTCTTTAAATCTTATTTATTATATTTTGTATCTTTTTGATTTCTGTTATTTATCTCAAGACCAAAAAAAGTCTGTATATTGCTATTGAGACAAAGGCAGAATGTCACTTCCGATGAAGATTTTATGTATTTTGTGTTTGGATTAGGAAAGTCTTTTTTTTTTTTAAGGGGGACCTTTAGACATGAAAGGATAAATTCAGTTCTATTATAGGAAGGATATTTTCACAAAAGTTGAAATACTAAGTGCTCTGTGTATATTAATCCTGAGCACAGACAACTGGACTGTCAGGAGGAAGGTTGTTGGGGAACACAATGTGATCATGGAGGGGAAATTATTCCCATCGAAGCGGCATATCTACTGCTTAATTCCAGAAACTCCTATGCTCACTTCCAGTCCAAAGAAGACTGCTGAGATATCTGTGACCCCCTTTCTGAGTCCACTGTAATTTTTTTCTTTTTTCAGGGCTTTGAGAAAAGGTTCGTTAAGTGGAAAGTTAGAAGTAACTATTGAAAGAGCATGTTCCCATGTTCAGGAAGTTTCAACATCCTGGAGGTGTTATATTTACCCAATAAGTATTATTCAAAAGCTCGTCAAAGAAACTTAAATGAACAATGCTACATGACATGCAGGAAGTATGTGTGAAGGAAGACAGTCATGGATGCTACTCAGGAAACATGTGCCAAGAGAAACAGCACTGAGACCATATTTTCTGCACTTGAAGTATGACAGAAAAACACAAAGCACTGCCATTCAGATTTTAAGAATTTTTTACTTTTCTTTTATGTGTATGAATGTTTTCCCTGCATGTATATAAATGCTCTGGATACCATGGAAGCCCGAAAAGGATGCTGAATCCTCTGGAACTGGAGTTACAGATGGTGGAGCCTCACTGTATGGATCCTGGGAATCAAGCCTGGTTCTCTGTAAGAGGAGCGGGTATTGCTGACCCATCTCTACAGTCCCTGTCATTTGGATTATAAAGACAAGGGTGACCTGGTAGGCTACAGAATGTGAACATGTTAAGTCCTTAGTGATATTCTAAAGTCAAATTTTCATAGTTATTGTTGAGTCTGGGGCTCATACAGTGATGTGGGACAGACCACCAAAGTCTGTTAAACCAGAAGAAAGCTTTATTCCAAAAAATGAAAAACAGTCACGATGGGTCACACAAAGCTTATCAGCTATAGCTGTGACTCGTCACAGTCAGAGATTGGGCTTCTGAAATTGTGGCAATGGGAGCTGATTTGGGGCTTCTTTTTATAGGAAAACCAAGCACCAGGTGTGGGTCAAAAAGCTTTTACAACCTTGAGGTCAGGCTTAAACTCACATTACATTTTAAATTTTACTTTTGGTTATAGGATGCAAACTTACATTTGCGAAAGCCTGCGGCTGACACAGCCACATTTCACAGTTCCTAAATGAATGCAAGGCAGAGTAGAGTCACATGGGGGACAGTTAAAAATTAAGGGAATACAAGCAGAGGGTCACATAGAGGCAACAGTTAGAAGCTAAACTTTGTCCCGATTACCTGCCTAGCTGGGAAGCTGGAAGGCGGGAGACAAATATTAAATGTTTACCTCTGTACACAGTGACTGCCAGGATGTCTGCTCTTAAGGCAGAAAATATTTGTTAAAGGTTAATACTGGCTGCCAGCTTTATTGTTTTTCCCAAAATGTGTTTTGGAAATATACAAATTCATAATTCTATATTTTACAATCCTATTTCTAGAACCTATATATTCTTATTCCTGAACTCTTCAGTTATTGTCTGAGGGTTTTAATTGTTGTGATAAAATACCACGACCAACAGCAAATTGGAAGGAAAGGATTTAATTTGGCTAACCCTTCCTCATTACTGTTCACCAGGAAAGGAAGTCAGGGCAGAATTCAAACAGGGCAGGAGCCTGGAGGTCAGAGCTGGTGCAGAGCATGGATGAGTGCTTCTTACTGACTTGCTCCACATGACTTTCTCAGCCTGCTTTCTTATAGAACCTAGGACAACCAGCCCAGGGATAGCGCCACCCACAATGGGGTGGCACCTCCTCCATCAATCACTAATTGAGAAAATGCCCTAAAGCTGGGTCTTACAGAGGCCTTTTCTCAAATTAGGTTCTTCCTATTCGGATGACTATAGCTTGTGTCAAGTTGACATAAAACTATCCAGGACAGTTACCAATGCTTTCTCAATAATGTTTATTTTCAACAACTCTTTGTTATTCAAAGAAATGCAATTTAGCTTCTGGGGTTCCAGCCATGGATGACTAATCTCTACTCAGTATATGACTTTATTATTTCCTCTTAGACAGAAACAGTGGCTCACAGGAAAACAAATACACTCATCCTGTAGCCCCAAACTCTATCTTCATCTTCTTTACTGAAGCTGTTTTTTATACTAGAAGAGAAACATCACCTAATTAATGGTAAGAAGAAATGATTTAAAAGAGGATTAGTCAAATAGAAAAGTTGAAAAATTAGAAATTATCAAATGTAGTGCTGACAGACTACAGTAAATTTTAAAACAAAAACTTCTATCATTATAGTTTAAAAAATCAGACCACGGGGAAATAATGAGGTTTGTGTTTACTTTCCTTTCAATCAATTAAATATTCTACATTTCCCATCACTTTGCTGAAGATCTGTAGCTGATAACTCTTTGCCTCTGTAAGTCTAGCTAGTCTTTTTTTCTTATTTTGTAAAATATTTCCTCTTTTCTTTTGGGAACCCCACTGTAGTTTGTTCATTGGAATCTGACCTTTCCTCATGAGACACAGGGAGTAGGGATATAAGTTTACCCAAAGTTCTCCCGTGTTTCTGGACATTGTCCATGGTTTAGGAATACTTATTTAATCAAGATGAGTCAGTAAGAATCTTTCCCAGAACTTTTCTGGGAGATCAGAAAAAAAATATCTTTTGTTGAGGTTGATGTGCTTTTGAGATAGGAAGTGAAATGTGGTGAGCCTTTTTTTCTAAAATGTAGCAGAACCCTTTCAAGAGAGACAGAGTAGTCATGTATGATGCCCTTTCTCAACTGTGACTGAAATGTTGCTTTAAGTTTAAGGGGATCTGACACCCTCACACGGATATACATGCAAGCAAAATATCAACTTAAATAAAACAAGCAAATTATTTTTTTAAAAAAGAGATTTTTCATACAATATATTCTGATTATAGTTACCCTACCCCCAAGTTCTCCAAGGTCTTCCCCACTTCCTCACCCACTGAACTCCACACCCTTTTCTTCTGGACACAAACCAATACATACTTTTGTGTGTGTGTGTGTGTGTGTGTGTGTGTATGTGTGTGTGCCTGTGTGTGCCTCTGTATGTGTGTGTGCCTGTGTGTGCCTCTGTGTGTGTGTGTGTGTGCCTGCATGTGTGTCTCTGAGTGTGTGTATGTGCCTGTGTGTGTCTGTCTGTGTGTGTATGTGTCTGTGTGTCTGTCTGTGTGTCTGTCTGTCTGTGTGTATGTGTGTGTGTATATGTGTGTCTGTGTGTGTAATAAGTCTTGAGTTGCCTTTCTGCATTTCCAGCAGAGAGACTCCCGAGTAGTAAACCAGTCACGGGATTGCATGTTCCTACTCCATCCATTTGCTAGAACTCCCATGCCTTTGTTTAAAACTGTACTTTCTGACAAGGTGAACTTGACTAGATTTCTAACTATTCACTTCTGCCTGCATTTCTGCATTTTCATTTACACAGTACACTTGAGAGCTACCCTTATTATCAGGCTAGTGGCATCCAGAGCCTTACATTGCTATAAATGCTAGACCATGAAAGATGACTGTTATGTCTAAAGAGATAACTCCACAGAATAGAGTAGCAGGCAAACCTTGATAATTCCTGCTCAATTCTGATCTAACTTGACTGAAATTAATTATGCTGTATTTAAAACACAGTGCTGTGCACCACTGAATAAAAGGTGTATGTCATTTGCCAGTGCCCACATCATTAAATTTCCAATAACTCAGGCAGAAGCTGAAACCCCAGCTGTGTAGGAAACTCTTACTTCAAGTGGAATTGTCTTCCCTTTCATTTTAGTGAGGCTCTTAACAGTTGACAGCAGAGAATCTAAATCAGTAGATCTCAACCTGTAGGATCGTGACTCCTGGTGGGGGGGAAATGACCCTTTCATAGGGGTCACCTAATACCATCTGCATATTGGATATTTATATTACAATTCACGACAGTAGAAAAATTACAGTAATACAGTAACAATAAAAATAACTTTATGGCTGGGGGCACCATAACATGAGGAACTCAATTAAATGGTTGCAGCATGAGGAAGATTGAGACCCACTCTTCTCGATGATATTACTTCATTCTTTATTATTATTATTTAAAATAGATTTGGGGGTGCTGAAGGGATGGCTAAGTAGAGAACACTGATTGCTCTTCTAGAGATCCTGGGTTCAATTCTCAGCATTCACAAAGCAGCTTACAGCTGTCAGTTCCAGGGGATCTGACACCCTCACAAAGATATACATGCAAGCAAAACACCATTGTAAATAAAACAAATTCTAGCAAATTATTAAAAAATAAAAGAGATTTTTTATACAATATATCCTGATTATAGTTATCCTACCCCCAAATTCTTCAAGATCTTCCCCACTTCCCCACCCACCCAACTCCACACCCTTTTCTTCTCTCTATCATTAGCAAATAAATATGTAATAATAATAATAAGTAACAGAACATAAAAACAAACAGGAAAAATGGCCAAAGACAAAGCAAAGAAACACAGGTGGACTCTGAGACACACATATTTACACACACAAAACTGGAAACTGTAATAAATGAGCAAAAGATCTGTTAGGTTAAATAGAAGAAAATACCCAGACAAAGCATTATGANAAGCATTATGAGACCCCCCCCCTCCCAAATGCTACTGAGTTCATTTTGTGTTGTCCATCTACGTACTGCTGGGCATGGCGCCTTTCCTTAAATGTGATGTATATACCCAGTGAGAGTCCATTGGAGAAAAACCTGATGTTTCCTTTGTGAGGGGCTGTCAATTGCAGGCAGCTTCTGGGTAAAGAAAGGGGGCTTTAGTCTTCTTCCCCTCTCAGCACTGGGACCCCACCTGGTGTGGAACTGCTCAGCTCCGTGAATGCTGCCACAGTCTGTTTGAGATCATATATGGGTCAGGCCTGTTTGTGTCTAAAAGCTCTTGTTTCCTAGGTGTCTTCTATTCTCACTGGTTCTTAGATTCTTTCAGCCTTCTCTTCCATGGGGTTCCCTAAGCCATGAAGGGAGAGGGATTTAATGGATATTTCTAGGGTAGGGTGAGTATTCCAAGGTCCATTACTCTCTGTATATTTTCTAGTCTTAGGTCTCTGTATTTGTTTCCATCAGTCAGAGAAGGAGGAAGCTTCTCTGATAATGGCTGAGCAAGACATTGATTTCTGAGTATAGGTGCTTCCTTCTTAAAGGGATTTCCTTTGTGTTTGTCACACAAACAGAACACAAGCTCTGCTTGCAAATTGGCATTTGCCAGTATCTTCTATGGGAAATTTTATTTGCTGCTCTTGAATCCTGATCATCTCTGTAATTGCTGCAAGCACAGGTGATGCTGCTATGCAAGAAAGTGACCACCAAAAGTAGAGTGTCATTTATTTCCCTATTTCGCTCCTCTTTCTCTGAATTATCATTTAACCAGGTGTATTGGAGTTTGCAAAACTTGGCTCTTGACAGTATCATAAGAAATTATTTGAATTATAGAGGTCAGGAGACAAGAAAGAAAAGGAAGAAAAAGAAAGGGAGGGAGGAAGGGAGGGAAGAAGGGAGAGAGGAAGAAGGGATGGAGGATGGGAGAGAGAGAAAAAGAAAGGAAGGAGGGAAGGAAGGAAGGAAGGAAGGAAGGAAGGAAGGAAGGAAGGAAGGAAGGAAGGAAGTAACTAGGCAAAAAAATCTGTTTTACCACTACTATGAAAGTCTGCTAACAAAATTCAGTGACAATGATACACACAGTGTAAAATCATTTGAATGCTGCATGGGTAATTTTAAAAACATGAATTATGATCATAACTCACCACTCTCCCTCCTCAAGACTTGGAGAGAGTTGTGTGCTAGCATCTGCTGCTAATTTGGATTTCCAAAGACAGGCCAGTAACCGTACTTGAAGCACTTGTACTTTTTTGATAGAGGGAGGTACAGCCTGCTGGAGCTCGTACGAGCAAATTCCGTGCATCTGTTTAGGACAAACTAGAAACCAAAAGCTACTTTGAGGATGTAAAGAGAAAATGAATGCAAAGAGTGGTCACAATAAAAAGGGGATAAAAAGTTGAACAGCATGTATTAACTCCAACAAGATCAACAGTAGCAAAAAAAAAATACATCTTTTGCTTAAACAGCACTGGGGAAGACATCTGTTAGAGCCTGGGACTGGGTGGACTAGAAACTGTGTGAGCTGGAGGAACAGAAAACAGGGCTACAAAAGAAATAATACTCTCTTATTATAATAATGATAATAGTATAATAATACTAGAAATAAAGATTTCTCGTTTAATTTCTAACAATAATTTCTAGTACAATAATACTAGAAACACAGAGAGATGCTCATGGGGCTCTTTGTCTTCCCTCTAGGAGCCATGTTGATTTTGTCTATGCTAAGACCCAGTCAACAGCCATACAGAAAACCTGACAATACACTGAAGGAATCAGTGAATGATTGGAGAGTCAACAACGAGCTCCCACCACTCTTCTGATTCCAGATTTCCTAGACTAAAATAGTGAGTGCTTATCTCTAGGTATTTTTGTATTAACTACAATAGGAAGCAAATACATAAATGAAATAAAATAAGAAGCTAAGTACTTGAGAGAGTGGTCACTCAACAGTTCTCTTTCTTTCCTTTGTGGTTCAGATAGTTTGGAATTGGATCATTACTTTTTCATTAAAACTGTTCTCTTCCCATTAAGTTATTCACTGAAAATAACAGCAAGAGGGGCTATATATACAATGACTAGGTGGACTAGGTGGTGTGGACAATAATAATAATGCCACATTCACATGAAATATTGAGGAAGATAAGGAATACAGTAGCAGTGAGTAGAAGCAAATGTACTCAAGTAAGGAAAGAAGGCTTTGTGATGGGCTAGCACAGAGAGCAGTGAGAAGAAATAGCGGGGCTTCCTGAGAATATCCAGAATAGGTCTTCAGCACAGAGAGCAAACACAGGAGTCACAAAGAAACTAACATCCCTGTCCCTTGCAGAGTCTCACTCTAAGTCTCCCTGACCTAAAACCCACTATCTAGTTCAGGCCTTGAACTCACAGCAATCCTCCTTCATTAACTTCCCAAATATTATGTGTGAGCCATCATTTTGGGTCAGAAAATTTCTTTAAAAATCTGAAAAAGTTATAATAAGTGAAGTCATGAGTAAGAGTTTTCCTACATTGTGGAATATTTTGGAAAAAATTACCCTTAATTAACATAGTATTTAAATGAAGAGGTCAAGTTCCCAGATAAATTTGATGACTTACCTCTTAAAATGTATACATGTGAAGACATACACTTTAAAAAGCCAAAGGCATTATTTTTATGCAAGTGATATGACAAAGAAATGGCAACTATACATTTAACATATTCATAAAGGACATGACCAGGTTCATAATGGATTCAAAGAGAGTTAAGAGAGACCAGTTAGGGAATGTATTGACCAGAAGGACAGACAGAGGAGAAAGGAATGCTGAGAAATGTTGGCACGCCATGCTACAAAACTAGATGGGTTTCTTCATGGCAATACAATCATAATTGACGGCATGTATTTTCTATGGTGCAATATGCATTTGTTTTACTGTAGAACAAGTGTATTATATCACCCCAATCTAAATGATAAATATAGTCAAACCATGTGAACTTCCTGAAATAGACATTAAATTAAACAACGGTTTCATTTTCTTCAAGCCCTATTGGTAAATATATAAACTACTAGCCATATGAAACATATTTTCTAGGATATTTCCACCCGTTTCTTTTAAAAAAAAATCATTTATTTTCAATCCTCATCAGAGAAGCTGCTTCTTGTGGTCAATGGGAATTAGATTAGCTTAGAGAATCCCAGCTGGTCAATAAGCAGAGAATTCCAGATTGTGGCAAGATCAGTTCAAAATAGGATATATATACTATGTCTGTCTTCTCCAGGCTCAAAGATCTTCGAGAAAAAGGAGGGTGGAAAGACTGCAAAAGCCAAAGGTGTTGATAACAGCAACAAACCATGTTTTCCAAACAAACATGGCAGATGAATGAATATATGAACTCACAGAGATTGTGACAGTATGCACAGGTCCTGTATAGGCTCCAACTATACAAAACACCAGCCCAGAAAGGGGGCCAGTGGGCATGAACTCCTGCCATTGGCTGAGGGGAAACTGACATTTGATAGTTGCTAGAAAGAGAAAGCCATTTTCTTCTTGTTTTTTAGGTAGGTTCACCATAAGCCAAGACAAACTCCAACCCAAGACTAACTGGACAACATAAACTGAACTCAATGGAAGGGGAAAAAATAGGAAACTTCAAGTTGGGTGGGAAAGGATGGGAGGGTGAAAAGTGTGACCATGGGAGGTTTCATAGAAGGGAAGGGAATATGTTCAAAATGCATTGCATGAAATCCTCAATGAATACAGTAAAATACTGCTTAAATATTAATTGGGCTACCAGAAAATTGAAATTACATCGTATCATAAGTTCTTTTGCGTTGTATTTCTATTACAAAAATTCTGATGAACAGGTAAGATAATGCTCTCGTTTAGCCTTAAACAAAGGCTGAACAATATCAGTACTTATAAATTCTGACAGTTTTATTATAAAAAATTAGAAATAGAATAGCCCCTATTATAAAAGTGTATTAAAATAGAAGAGAAAGTTAAGGTCTCTTTCCTTACTGAGTTATGTGACCTGTGATGACCAATCCGTGACTGAAAATTGGCCAGAATGTTTGTGGAGACACTTTTAGTGCTAGCTCTTTATGGATGTCTCTACTTCTATATTGTGGTCACAGGCCTGGCTGTAGATCAGATTTATAGGATTAAAAAAAAAATCCTGTGACACCAAATGTAGCCATAAATACACTCAGTTTTCATTCTTTATAACATGAGCATACTACCAAAGATCCTTACACACCCTTTTCTCTTCCTTTTGATAAAGACCTTTAAGATGCTGTCACAGTTACTTTCCCTGTTGTTGTGATAAAGCACCTGCCAAGAAGAAACTTTAAGTTCTGGAGAGACAGCTCAGAGGTTAAAGCACTGGCTGTTCTTCCAGAGGACTCTGGTTTTATTTTCAGCAGTCATATGACAGCACAGTTCTCTGTAACTCCAATCCTGGGAATGGAATGCCTTCTTTGGCCCTCTGTAGGCACCAGACATGCACATAGTGCATGCCACAAGTTTTGGGAAATGAGAGGGTAACAACCAAAGCATGAATTAGAGAAATGGGCAATGTGGCCCAAGGGACCAAAGCTGGAAGACATGGAGAGGAGCCTAGCAGGAGATAACACACCAGCTAGTTTCTGGGACACTACTGCCGCTGTTGCTACAGCAGCAGGAGCTGCTGAGCCGTGGAATGGACTGGGACTGCAGAGTTGAGTCCCGCAGCAGAGGCAAAAGGGCAGGATCACAGGAGCAGACAGATGACCATCAGGTCCAGATGGGCAGATAACAGCTGAAGTAAGCTATATCAACAGCAGGGACTGGGCGGAGCTGAAACCCCTGAGACATTTGGAATTTCTCTAGCTTTCATTGCCTTGACAACACACACACTGGGTGATCAGATGATAGGTTGGTTGACAGATCTTCACCTTCATCTTGGCTGTGCCTTCTGCTTAGCATCCTCATGGGAACTTCCAGAGGCTGTGACATTATCTCTCACCATGAATATGAATGGCCTTTGCTGTTGACTGTTAAGTCGTCACAGAGCCTCTGCTAAATTTCTTAACTGTCCATGCTGAGCTTGATTCAAACAATTCTATTGAAGATTCTAAGCCGTATCAAGTTTAATGAAATGTTTTCTAATATTGTCTTGCAGGATTTACATGACTTAATTTAAATAAAAGTATAAAAAATATCTTAAGTAAGTATAGCTTACTTCAGGGCATGAATAAAGCATAGCTTTGTGTTTTTTTTAGGCACTCTGCCCAAAATGAGATATTACTATTGTATAAAACAAACATCAAAGTATGCAATTACATTAACAATAATTTATCAAGGTTATTATTTTTAAGTGATTATTATACTGTAAGTTAATTTTATAGCCATATTTGCAGGACATAGTAATATAGGGAATATAAGAAACTAGACATTAAAGCAAATCTGCAATCATTTTTATAAGAAACCACTCAGGTAAGTTATGAAGTAATAAAAGAAAATAGAACATAATACAAAATAGTGGCAAATAGGTTTCCATAATATAATTTTTAAAATGCATATTATGGAGAAAAGGAAATTCATCTTTTTTTAAAGGAGATTTTTGTTTCAAGTTCAAATGAGAAAATGAGATCTAAATTTCATAATGACCTTCAGAATGAGCCTCTTGGAGGGGGAGGATTGCAGTCTCTCTGTATGTCTCTATCTGAGAGTTTGCTGTTGAAAAGAAGAAAAAGATGGTTTGGGTAATGAATGTAATAAAATGCCAGAAGATTTCTCTTTTGCGTCTTTTGTGACACACAAAGACAGACACTTCTGTGAATGAGCAACATAAACCACCCTAAAACTACACAGTTGTTCTCCTGGCAAAAACATCTAAATGGCTTCAGATTTTGATCATATGGAAGAAACTTTTCTGTCTAATGTAGAGTTTTTTATATCAGTCTATTATGAAATTTTATTTATATATAATTTTACAACTATGTAAATGTCTAAATATACATATATAGAATTTATGGAGTATGAATATTTCAATAGATTAACATAATGAGAAGATACAGATCAAATATAAATCCTGTCCTGGAAACAAAAGGCCATGTGATGTGGCTTCCAGGTTAAATTAATGACTTAGAAGCTGTAGCACTTGCCAGTTCTTTTGTCTTCAAGAATTTTGTTTCGAATTACTTAAGAATAGCTGTAGGGTTTTCCAAAAGTCTTTGGGAGTCTGTTTTCAGAGAGAGCAAATCATACCCCAAAGCTAAAGGTATTAATATCATTGAAGGAATATACAAATATTGGGGTTTGATGCAAGCTTAGCATGGATTTGTTTACCCAGCCCATTAGGGAACAGAAATGTGTGAGAAGCCTGTGAGGAGACAGCAATTGCTCTCGGGAAGCTGGACAGTGTCAATCTCTGAAAGTCAGTGGCAAGAGCTTGGCATGTACATACATGTCATGAACTGTCCTTGGACAGTCTCCTTAGCTCTGTGGTGATCTCTTCTTGGGGGCATGGAGGAGATCATCATAATCAGTGGGCCTTTTATTTAGGAGAAGTGTGTGATTTATTATGCTGTAAGCACATAACACTGAAATATTTTTAGACAATAACAACAGTTGGCTTGTTTACAAGTTCTCAAAAGCCCAGGTTTCAAAATTTAATGTTCCTTGGAAAATTTCCCAATATAATCTCATTAAAAGTCCTGTTATTGTTTGGGGGTGATTGCACATCTGGGATGTGCTTCATTTTTCAGCAAAGTGTTTGCAAGTAAATGCATGACCATCAGAAGTAAATGCATGACCATCAGGTGATAGGAAGCCCCAAATTATGGTTGGGCAATAAGCATCTTCTTAAAATTAAATCTGTAATAATTAACATCGTCCAACATTAGTGGGAATTCTAAGGCTGTAGAGGTCACGGAATCCTTGTACTTATAGATAGCACTAAGGAAATTAGGAATGTTAAACACAGAGGACTGTGTCCTCAACATAGGAAATGTAGACCTGTTTTCCATCCAGAAGACTGAGAGCAGATGGAGTTTATAGCCTGGTGATCTGTGCTATCTGTAGTAGCAGGTCTCCAGACTGTTATGTTTATCCCAGACTCTTCCTCTCTAGACCTTTTCTTATACATTGCTTTGCAGTCAATAGAATTCATCCTTATGGAAGATGTAACATGTAGCTTGGTGACCTCTGTGATAACCTAGATCACACCAGATTGCCTTCTAGGCCCTTCAGCTACTGCAGGGACTTTAAAGTTCTTCAGTGCTTCAGGCAACAGACCCATCAATATCTGTAGGATAGTTTGGCTTAAGGATCATCATTGTGAAATTCACTCTTTCAGTCAAATACTTAAGGTGAGAACTCCCTCCTCTAGTGAGGTATACATTAGTGTTCTTGGACAATGGAAGCCATTGTCTTTGTTTCCCCTCCCCATTCCCACTTTTCAGAATACTTGCAAATGTCCTTAACAAACAAATATCAAAGCTTTATCATTTTAAAGGAAATGACTGCTCCTGAAAGACATAAATATCTTCTTTGTCTGTCACTTGAGATTGTAAATATTCAAATATAAAGTACAAGCATAGTAGAACTATTTTAGCCAACAGCTTGCCAGTGTAGACAACATGCGGCAGACTGCACATGCACACAGCTCCTCCCCATATACACAGCATGCATCTATTTCCATGAAAGTACTTACATTCATGAAACATTTTATGGGGAAAAGGGTTTACTCTAATAAAAGAACACAGGGAAATCCAGAGGCAGACATTAGCACAGAGAAACAGCAAGAGTGGTCATGGGCATTATTTTCTGCCCCAGGAATTTGAGTCAAGTTTTCAAACCATGAAAAATTAAGAGCAAAAGTTTATAGTTCTACTCGAAGGAAAACTTTGAGGCTCAGCAAACAAAGACAGCAGACTTGGTGACTGAGGTAAAAAAGTTGGACTTGGGACTGACTCTTGTCACCATACCAAACATGTCTCCACAGAAAGCATTGCTGTACAGTTCTAGAGCCTGGGTTTGAAAAATCAGCAGTAAAGTGCAAGGTAGCATGCTCAACATAAATAAACCCTGGTGAAGACATGGCATGCAGTCCTGGAACCCAGAAGCTTCTGCCAGCATAGATAGGATACCTTAATATCTATGAAGTAAAGTTATAGCCTTTGTCTTTAAGACACCAGATATTAATTATTTTATGTTTTTATGTCCAACGATGCTTCTGTCATCCTCCTCTTTCTTTCCCTCCTTTTCCTTTTCTTCTTGCTCATTTATAAACATTTTGAACACATTTTTATATTGTATACCATATAAAATAGACTAGGGCTGGACTTCATCAACAGTCTCTAGTTGTCTAATGCTTCTTCTAAAAGGTTAGTAGAGAGCAATAAATGACTGCATTTGTCCAGAGAGTCTTCTTGCTATTATGAACACCTGTAAAATAGAATGGCTTAGAAAAGCAAAAATGTAGTAAGAATAGTGTTTAGTACCAGAAAGGGAGAGAGAAAGCATAGATTATAAAGAGGAGAGAGAGTGCTGGGGGAAAAGGTTGGAGAAATGAGAGATTTTGACTTTTCTTCTAATGCAGTGTGTCATTTGAAGGCACTGAGACTGGGGATGCTCTCTTCTTCACAGCCACTCAGGGACCTATATCTGCTGTTCTTTGGAACATGCACTTTTTTTCACAATTGCTTTATGTCTGATGAACAGAGAAAGAAACACAAAAGAATGGTGATCTTGGAAAGATGATGGCAGCCAAGGTTGTAGTCATTGTCGTATATCACCAGTTTGCTCTGTGTGTCCCACATAAGAAGGAGCCAGGAAAATGGAGTAGTATGAATGAGAAGCAGAGACAAATAGATACTGGCAGTAATGAGCATGCTCTAGAAAAGGGTGTCAAATGGATGGACAGCAGGAATATGCTGGCCTCTGGTAACTGTGTAAGGTGAAAGAGGACACAGGGAGACACAAAAAAAAGAGAGAAAGAAAAATGAATTTATATTATTTAACAACAGGCTTATGAGCTACATGAAAATTAAGGTAGATTTTTCCCCCAAATATGCCAACTCTAAAGTAAATGCCCCAATGAAAATGATGTAGATGAAATTCCAGATAAAGAATTCAAAAGAATGATGATAATAAGGAATGTGATTAATAAATGATGTTTCAGCATTTAAAGGTTCTTGCACAGACATAGAAAGTTGAGTTCATTCACCAGAACCCACATAACCAGTTTCACAGAGCTGACCTCTAATCCCCGCCATTGCATCATAGCATATGCACACATACACCCACAACATGCACACAGAAGCATACATTCTCATATATATANTATCTCAAAGAACTCTTTAATGAATGTTGGAGGAAGCTGCTTGTTGGTTCCCTGCCACTTAGCCCTGAAATAATCACACAGTAACTGTATTAATTAAATCACCAATTGGCCCATTAGCTCTAGCTTTTTATTGGCTAACTCTTACATCTTAATTTAACCCATTTCTATTAATCGGTGAACCACCATGAGGTCGTGGCCTACCAGCAAAGTTTCAGCACTTCTATCTCCAGTGATGGCTCCATGGCATCTCCCAGACTCCACCCTCTTTCTCCCAGCAAACAGCCTAGCTTTTCCCACATAGTTCTGTTCTGCCCTTGCCATAGGCTCAAAGCAGTTCTTTATTCATTAATGGTAATCATAGCACACAGAGGGGACTCCCACATCAACTGAACAACTTAATGATGCATTTTAGGCCTTTAAGAAACAAGAACAAGCCCTCTTCTGGCCTGTAGGCATACATGCAGACAGAATATTGTATACATAATAAATAAATATTTAAAAAGGGGGGCTGGAGAGATGTCTCAGAGTTTAAGAGCATTCCCTGCTCTTCCAAAGGTTCTGAGTTCAATTCCCAGCAACCACATGGTGGCTCACAGCCATCAGTAATGGGGT
>LOEQ01000611.1:4808-17304 GCA_001685075.1 Bramus lutescens | reverse complement strand
GATGTCCCCAGCTAGGTCCTTGGACAGCAGAGGAGAGGGTGCCTGAATGGTCCTGGCCCCACTAGCACGCTGGTGATTATCTTGAATATCACCATAGAATTTTTGTCCAGCGATGGATGGAGATAGAGACAGAGATTCTCATCAGAGGAAAGGAATGAGCTCCCAAGGTCCAGTTGAAAGGCAGAAGGAGGGAGAAGAGAGCAAAGAAGTCGAGACCACGAGGGGTTGGTCCACCCACTGAGACAGTGTGCCTGCTCTAATGGGAGCTCGCCAAATCCAGCTGGACCGGATTTGAATGAGCATGTGATCAAACTGGACTCTCTGATTGTGGCTGACAGTGGGGGCTGACGGAGAAGCCATTGATAAAGGCACTGGGACTTGTTTTTACAGCATGTTCTGGCTTTTGGGGACCCTAGTCTATATGGATGCACAGCTCCCTAGGCCTGGATGGAGGGGGGAGCGCCTTGGACTTCCCACAGGGCAGGGTTTCCTGCCCTCTTTCAAGCAGGGTGGGAGAGGGAGGAGGGGGTGTGCGGGAACTGGAGGAGATTGGGAGGAGGGAAGGAAGTGTAAATAATTGAATGGAAAAAAAACTCACCCATTTGCTTAAGAAGTACAAAAATCTACTCCTATTGACTTGAAGTCAAATGGACTAAATAAAAGAAATGAAAGCACAACAATTCGACCTTTCCTTGTAAGGTCAGGAAAGCCGCTGGGCGCCAAGCATGCAGCCTTCTGTGTTATCCCTCTCTCTGACTCTTTCTCCATGTCAGGGTTCTCCCCTCTGCTTCCTGAAATCTCCCCGTTTCATTTCAATACTCTTAGCTTTCTGATTTCCTGAGTGGCTCTGGCTTATGTTCTGCTGCCATGGTTCGTTTGTGCACATAGTCAACTTTGATTAATGATCTGTACAAATTCTGCTCTGCCTTGTCTTTACTTGGCCTCAGAAACAGAGCTTTCTTAGCAAAACATTTCTGGGCCTCACTTTTCGACTGATTTACTCTGCAAGTATTTTCTTCATTTATATGCTGATCTGAATCAGATAATGATTGCTTGCTTAGCTTAAATGTCCGTGGAAGATATTAGACAGCTTTGTGGTATCTTTAGATTTAGATATTGGGTCTATGTTAGATTATACAAAGCTCATGCAAATGTGGGTCAGAGGGGATTGCAGATTTTCCAATGACTGGGATACATCTTTGAGAGAACACCTCAGACTTTCTGTCCTACCTTCCTTGTTCCCACAATCCTCCGGGAAAGGATCCTGGGCAGTCTGAATGGAGTGGGTCTTGTTGAGTCACTGTTAAAGAATTATTGACTTGATGCTAGATGAATATAAGCAGAAACTGTACAGTCCCATTGGCAGATCCTAAACCTTAACCGTGACATATGTGCGCTGACCTGGGAGAAAATATGGGTATTGGCCAGGAGCCTGGAGAGGGGACGATGGGACTGAGAAAACAAAACACTTATAGAAGTGGGGTACACCAGGGAAGTGAACACAAATATGAGGGGAGGCCAAAGTGATGAATCAACCCAAATAAAGCATGTTTGAAAGCCCCATATAAAAATCTTTGCTTTATAATATAGTCTAAAAATAAAAAATATTCTAAAAGGAGGAAGGAGAGGTATGAAAGGGGGTGAATACATTTCTCCAGAATGGCCTTAACCTATTCATGAGAATGCCACACACATATCCCAAATTCCTTCCTGCTATCCCCGACATGGCCAGATTGGGGAACTGTAGCCCCTATCTGCTAACCTTTGGGGGACGCTTTCAAACTCTGTTAGTATCACAGTCAAGGCACCCAGACGTGAATTCTAATAATGTCTGTTTTCTTTCTTCTTTTATATTTTGATGATCTGGCATTAAATGTCTCTAAATCAGACCCTATGTATAGCTTTTTGAGAATCATAGACAAGACAATGGAAAATTAATTCCTCCAGTGCCCACTGTGGTTGTGTACTCATTTCTCCCAGTTGTCAGACCCTCTGACAAAGCTGGACACTCACACTGGAATCGGGCTCTTTCTCTTTCCTGTATCCAAAGAGGCACTTTCCAGATCACAACTTAGCATGTTTTAAAAATATTTTTATATTATAATCAAATCATCTCCCCTATTCCTTTCCCTGTTTGTTTTTTCCTGGCTGCCCAAACCAGAAAATAATCACACAAAAATTATATTATTTGCAATACTGTTGAACCAATAGCTTAAGTGTATTGCTCACTAGCTCTTATATCTAGAATTAACCCATTTCCATTATTTTATATTTTACCACAAGGCTCATGACCTACTGTTAAGTTTCCAGCTGACAGTTCACATCTTTCCTATCTAGCAGCTACCTGGTGTCTCCCTGACTCTGCCTACTCTCTCCCAGCATTCAATTTAATTTTCCCGACCTAGCTCTATTCAAGCCTGTCACAGGCCAAAGCAGATTCTTTATTCATTAACCAATAAAGGTAACACATATACAGAAGGACTTCCCACACCATTTCCCCTTTTCTGTTTAAAGAAAAATGAAGGTTTTAACTTTAACATAGTAGAATTACATTTAACAAAACAGGTATCAAGCAAGATTTACATTTACAACATTTATATCTACTTTATTATTTATTATAACTAAGGAAAACTATAACTATAACTCTCTATTCTTCAACTCCATCAAAGATTCCAGAAGGGTATAATATTACCTAAGTTAACAGAAAGTGCTTTGTAAGCAATGTCCAAAACTCCAGAATTGACAGAGACATCTTGCTGCCTGGACAGTCAAACAAAGTTCTTCCATATCACTGGAGCATCCATCTTCAGCCTACAGGCACATAGTATCCAGCAGACTTTTCCACAAAGTAGAAAATTTCAAAGACAGTTTCAGCTATATTGACAGTTGGTCAGTAATTTTCTTCTGTCTTGCAGAATGTCTGGAAGACTCTTCCATGAAGCAGGAACCCCAAAGGATTGTCTCACCTTTAAACAAGTTCAGCAGTCGTTTCTCTGTGGGTGTTGCATGTCCAGTTTTTACAGCATGCCATCAAGCAGTCCAAGCAAGAACGGTTTCTTGCCCAGATGGCTAGCAAACTCCATAAGGAACTTCATCAATGCCCATCATCCTCTTGGAATAGATTGGTGCTGCCAGGAGCAGATGTGTCTCATTGTCATAACAAGTCTTAGGTTGTTAAACTGTTTAAATGCCATATTCTGTAGCCTTAGAAAGGTTTTAAGTATACCTATCTAACTGAAATATATCTCTGTATATCTAGAAAACCTAACTAATATGACTACAAGCTTGACTATTAACTGATTATCTATTAACCTATATTTCTTAATTATACATTACAATTTTTAAATTAACTGCACAATCATAGTACCTTAATCAAGAGCAGACATATACATATAAGATTGATCTAAAATTTGTATCAATAGACCAAGATCCATACGAATGCAAATCTCTATAGCATAACCCCCTTTAAATGTAAACAAACATTTATAAACAGCATTTGGGAATTTGGGTGTAGTTCTCTTCAAACTGCTTCCTGCTTCCTGTTGAGTGAAGTATTTTGGGGGATGCTCATGGCAACCTTTTGGGGATTTTGATCCATTGAACCACAGTAGTCTGGAATTAATCCACAGGTTCTCATCTTCTGTGGAAATAAAAGTATAACCTCTTTTCCAAAGCAACAAATCCTTAGACCCAAATTCTGAAGTCATGATATCTTTAACAGGTTTGTGTTGGTTTAGTTTAGCAGCCCATACAATGAAATGTCTCTCTGTACTTAGTTCCTTCACAGTCAAGAAACTAAAAAAAAAAAACAATAATATACATAAGCCAGACTTTCTGTGTATTTTACATCTTTATGTGGTTTATTATTTTTTACTTCATTGCTTTTTAATATTTATCTTTAATCCTTTAATCTATAATTGTCTGTACTCTGTATCTTTAAAGACTTTGTTTTAAAATTTAAAAACCATTTGCTTCTTTTTATAATTCTCTATACTCTTTTTCTTCTCTCTCCCAAGTCTCCGTGCATTTATCCAATACTGTGACCCATTTAAAGGTGTTTAATCTGATCCTGTCATTATTGTGTATCTGTAATTATTTTCTAGCCTGAAGTGTCTCCTTTTTTATGTTAAGCAGGCTTGACTAGGGCCCACACAACCATGCCTGTTTGCTCAGCCCAGTCCTACATGGCGGAGGCATGTTTTTGCTGCCTCTCAGAGCCATGTACATTTTTAGGCACACAGCCAGTCTATGTTGCCATTAAGTTGTAGCACTTTCTTCACAGACCCCATTTAAATGCTCCATAGCTGGACCTCCTGAAAGAGTTAGAGTTTGTGCTAGCAGCATGGTCCAGGAAGCTGGCATTTCAAAACCACACTTTTTTTTTTAAATTAAATCACTGCTTAGCCTATTAGCTCTAGTTTCTTATTGGCTAGCTCTTACATCTTAATTTAACCCATTTCTATTAATCTGTGTTTGCCACATGACTGTGGCTTACTGATGAGGTTCTGGCTGGTAGCTTGCGTCTTTCTCCTCTGAGGATTCCATGGTGTCTCCCTGACTCTGCCTACTTTCTCCCAGCATTCAGTTTGGTTTTTCCCATCTGGCTCTATTCTACCCCATCATAGACCAAAGCAGATTCTTTATTCATTAACTAATAAAAGCAATACATATACAGAAGGACTTCCTCTGAAAAAAGACAAGATCTTCTGAGTAAATTGAAGGAGAATGGGGACCATGGGGAGGGTTGAACAGGAGGGGAGAGGAAAGGTGGGGAACAGAGAAAAATGTAAAGCTCAATAAAATCAATGAAATATATTAAAAAAATTAAAAATTAAAAAAAGGATTTCCCACACTACTCCCATGTTCTCCAATATTTCTCTTTTTAAAATTCATGGCCTCTATTTGTTTAATTGCTGTTACACACACATGTACACACACACGCACACACACATTACTGAATAAAAACAACCTGCTCAGCCTGTATAATATTACTTATATGTTGTGTTTACAGGACCTTTTTTAATAGATGCTTTTATAAATAAATTCACTGCAAGAAGATGGAAGTATACTTAAAGTTTGTTATCCATTCCCATTGCTTTTTAATTTTGCATGTGTATATCTTTCTTTGTATGGATATATGCATGCATGTGCACACCTAAGGGTCTAACATCAAATTGTGGAAGGTGATTCTCTCCTACTATGTCAGTCTCGGGTATTGAACTCAGTTATCAGGCTTGGCGGCAACTGCCTTTAAACACTGAACCATTTCAGTGGCCCTACAGTGCTTTTGTTTGTTTCTTTGTTAAGTCTTATATACTATTAACTGCAGCATGTAGAAAGCAGAGGCAGGTACTCTGTGAGTTCAAGGTCAGCCTGGTCTATATAGTGAGTTCTAGATCAGCAGACATACATAGTGAGACACTTTCTCAAAATAATTACAAACTAATCAAAAATAATTACAAACTAAGAGAATTATGCAGATACTGATGATTTAGGCATTAAATACCGTGCATCACAAACATTAAGATAACAGTAGGCTATTCCAAAGAATTCCTTAAGCTATGACCACATAACATACTGTATTTCCTTTAGATATTCTCAGTAATCAATAGTGTATGTATGTGTGTGTGCACGTGAGTGTGTGTGTGTGTGTGTGTGTGTGTGTGTGTGCCAAACTAAAAATACCTACCAAAATAGGCATAGCAATTTGGAGTTCAAACTACAGGCCTCAGATCCAAGGATCAATCTGTTCATTTCTGCTTGATGTAAATTAATTCGCTATGCATGTCACAGTGGTAATGACAGACACTGAGACTTTGAAGCTGACACCAAAAATAGCCCTCATCTTTACTGAAATATGCAAGAACCTTTGACTTGTGGATGCATAGGAGGACATACACAGGGAACGATCTACAATGTCTACCCATTGCAAACAATGACCAAGGCTGAGCTGTCAGAATAATGCAAGGGTGAAGTAGGAAAGTGTAGCCACAAAATCATTACCATGCTGGCAAAATTAGCATGATCCTTACATGTCACTTAATGTTTAATGTTTAGCTTTAACTTAGTTAGCTCTCTCCCAGGTATATCTTAAAATTGGCTTATTGAATCAAATCATATTTAGTCCATATACTTACTCTCTTACAAGATGTTTTCTCCTTCTCTTCAATTCTAGTTGCTGAAAATAACAGACCATTATGGAGTTCATCCATCTTTTCATTGTGACATGGAGCTGAGAGGATCTTAAGCAGGGTGTTTCAGTTGAGTATTTTAGGGTCTCAGTGCAATGTGGCAGGCAGGGAGGATTGGGATAAAGCAGGCAGAATTGTGTCTGTCAGGATGTGAAAAAGAGAATCCCTAGGCCGAATGCCTTTCTCCTTTTCTCCCTTATATTCCATCCTGTGTTATAGCACCACCCACATTCAGGTGGGCATGACCATTGTCAACTTGACCCAATTTAGAATCAATAAAACGCAAGTCACTGGGCACACCCCTGAGAGGTTTCCTTGACCAGGTTATTTGAAGTAGGACTACCCACCCCAAATATGGGCAACATCTTCTAATGGCAACATAGATAAAAAGGCGCCCAAGAACAGGAGCTTTGCTTCCTACCTTTTTGCTGCCACACTGATGGGCAAGTTTACGTCCTGTTGCTATTGCTGCTGCTGCATTTCTCAGCTGATATCAGAGCCAAGTTTCTTCCGGCTTCCACTGTGGACTAAAAATTAGTGACCTAGGAATCCTCAGTGTTCAGTGCTAGGATGGGATGGTGAATCACCCAGCCTCAAGGACTGAGAAGCAACCAGGTTCCTGAACTCTTTCTCCAGTATGAAGATAGCTTTTGTTAAACTACCCGGACAGCATCATGTAAGCCAATGTGATAAATAGAATAAATCCCCTTTCCGTTCTGTCATTTCCTTTCATCTAGAGAGCCCTCCATGGAAATGATTTTGAAGATGACCAGAGACATGCTCTACTGATCTATAGGTTTCTCCATCAATCAAGTCCTATACGAATTACTAGCACATTATTTTTTATTTGGATTTTGTATCTTCAAGGTATCATTTAGAATCTTTATATAATTGGTCAAGAAATTTAGAGGCAAGCTGATATACAGCTTTACAATTGATAGCAAGAGCACTCTATGAAAGCACTCTTTGGGGCTGTTATATCATCAAATATTAATGTCTAATGTCTGTATCATTACTAAGATTATTACTACAAACAAACAAACAAACAAACAAACAAACAAAAAGTCTGCCCAAGTGGCACCAGCCTTTGGAAGGTTATTTTTGGATTCTCATGAGGTAGTTTAAGGAGCCACTGATGACCATTGCCTGCTTCCACTGTTTGGTTAGCAGCAGACAAATTGCTGCCTTTGCATTCTCATTCCTCTTGATGCATTTGTTCCCATAAAAAAGATATTTCTCTCATTGGTGTGAGACAATGGTCTGTGTTCTGTCAATTATATTTTAAATAAATGCTGATTGGCCAGTAGCCAGGCAGGAAATACATGCAGGACAACCAGACAAGAAGTAGAGATGGGTCAATGAGAACAGGAGAATTCTGGGAAGAGGAAAGCCCACTCCTCTGCAGTCCTGACCCCACCACAGAAGAAGCAAGATGTGACTGCCTCGCTAAATAAGGTACCAAGCCATGTGTCTAACCTAGACAAGAATAATGGGTTAATATAAGTTATAAGAATTGATGAGAATCCTGAGCTAATGGGCCAATCAGTTTATAGTTAATGTAGACCTCTGTGTGATTTCTTTGGGACTTAACGAATGCAGGAACCAGGCAGGACAGAAACCCCAACAACATCTCATTAGCTATTTCCTTTCTTATCTAGACACACAAGAATGGTTGAAAAAAATACTCGATTCTTTTCCTCTTTCAGTTTTGAGAAAAGACCAATTCAGAGCTACTATTAACAGAAAAGCTTCAGACAAGGTAAATTAGAGTTTACTTGAGCACTGAAGGAATCAGAGAAGAAAGGTCAAAGAACTTTTCTTCAATCAGAGGAGGAGCTGACCTTCTGAGAAGCACAAGCAAAAAAAGGCAGGATTTGGCAAGAGTGTGGCTAGGTGGAAGAGCCTTTCCTGGTATGTATACAAACCTGAAAAAGAAAGCATTAGATAGGCGATGGGCGAACATCTGCCTTTGTTGAGGGTGAACTGTGAAGGTCCTCCTTCAGAGATGAGTTGGCCATCGTGGTTCAGTTTTAGTGCACAGTTTGCATTCTGCTTCTGGTTACTGTGGAGGACTCATGACTCTTCAGCTATCTCAGGCTGGTGCCTCTGAATTAAAAGTCACTGTTCTACAGTGAGCAGTGAGTTTTTATTTTCTTTCTGGTGTCATTATAAATTCATGGGTGTGTCTTTTCATATATGATGTATTTCAATGCATTTAAATAATGACTATATTGATGCTCCACTTGGCCTCAGTGTGGCCAGTGTGAGTCCCTGAACATATCTTTCTCATGAGCCTGAAAGGTTTGAAGAGCTTCCTTGCCCTTGGAATAGAAGAGCTGTCTTGGACTCATCTTGTACCACTGAGAAGAATTAGGTAGTTAGTTCCTCAAGAAGACGTTCTTCTTATTTGGAACTGAGGCTTTAGGACAAAAACTTACGCAGTCTTCTAACTGATGCAGCTTTTAGATAAATGAGAGATAAAGCTAGCAGAATACAGACACATACACATATTGAATAATATAATGATATATATATATAAATTCCCTCTTGATGTCTGCATGTGCATGTATATTCATATGCATATTACATACAGAAAATAAAAAATAAACACCAACATAGTATTGATACTTCTAATCAAAAAAAGAAAACAAAGACTTTTTAACCTATCTTTATTTTTAAAACTATATGGAGCATGCATGTGTCTCTTAACTTTATAACCCTGGGATTTTCTAAGAGACATTTTTCTATGGAACCATAATAATAGGAAAGAGTAAGCATCATATAAATTTGGGGCAATTCTTATTGTTGGCATTGTGGGTAAATCTGTAAGCTGGTCAACCACTTTCCTAAACATGATTCATCTTAATGAAAGATACCACAAATAATATCTTTAGTTATGTTTTTTACTCCATTTCTAAGCTATCGCTAACTTGTACAAGTTTTACTCGAGAGTGTATTATAAAACTATATTTCATTGCCACCACTTACTATCATTACTCCTGATACAAACTCTGATCATTGGTTGGCTCTTGTTGCATTATGAAATACCCTCAGCATTAGCAACTTTGAACACCATTTCATTTACTGCTTTCCATAACTATAGAGATGGCATGGGGGTTCTGATATGAGCTGGTTGAAGCAAAATATGGTAGGGTGAGCTCACCAAACTAAGGCTTCACTTGCGACAGTAACTGTGGTAACTCAACCATCACAAATACATTTTTGTGGTTGTGCTCGCTGTTCAGGATGCTAGTCTGGATTTGTTCATAGGACGGAAAGATTCTCAAGAAAAGAATGACCATCTTCTAAGAAGCTAGTTCTGTTTTTACATCTCAGCCTGTCACTCCAGAGCAGGTTCCCGTTCAAGTTCCAGATTCAAGAATTCAAGCAGAGAGTCTTCAAAAGGGTGTAAGGACTGGGTCCATTTTGCCATCTGCACTCACAAGAGGATGTGTAGCTACTGGCAATAGCACTGCTTTCACACAGGTATTAACCTAACATCAGCCTGCTTCCCACAAAACCAAGCAGAGCCCACACTGTTTGAGCAAATTCAATGGCTTTGAATATTAGAATGAAAGCAAGCTGCTTGCTTTGTGTCCCATGTAGTTTGGACCTAGACTTCCTGTGTCACATCATCTCACACTGTTCCTCTCACTGATCTCTGTGTGTGTTTCAAGCTCTTCATCTAGACGTTTCTTCTACTGGAATGCTTTCAATTTTGTCTTCAAAGATAGGACCTTGCTTGTTTTCAAGCCTCAAAAAGACCTACTTTGTCAAATATCCCTCGGAGATGCCTCTCTGCCAGGTATCTAGATGACTATGCTTTGAGAGTTGGCGCTGTGCCCTTTCCTCGCAACTCCTTGTACCACCACAGGATGATATGTGATATCTACACAGAGAGTTATATGTATCTATGACTCACATTCATTATTCTATGTAACCATTATATGTCTTATATTTCCACAGCCTAAAATAGTATTTGTTTGGAAAATAATTATTGAAGGACTATATATGGAGTATACTCCTTCACACTCTCTGATGAATGAACTTGTATTATACAACTGGATATAATTTGAGAAACAAAAAAGAATTGATGAATTCTCAGCCAAATGCAATATGGAACATTAATAATAACTTCAATGACTTCTTTGGATAACTTTTTAATTACAAAGTATATCAAAATAAACAAAATCCCAATAATAAAATTATTATCATTAGGCATAATGTGAATTATTGGGGAATACCCACAAAAATATGTAGAAAATGTCCTTGATATTAAATTTAGTTTCTCTTTGTGTATTCATATGAAAGTTATGCTCATGCCTTAATTAAACATGAATTGACGTAAAGGGTTTAAATAAAATAGCATGTTTCTGTTTTCTGTTTGTTTGTTCTTTTCTCACATGTGCTTAACACCATTCCCATCCAAAAGAGATGGAGATATGTCTAGGCAAGCCTTGTACACAATATAGGGTCAACTTCTATTCTTCTGACATTGTTTCTTGGATATGTATCTCCCTCATGAACCTCAGAAAATGCATAGTTGATGTCTCATAAGGTTGTGACATTAATACGAGCTCAGTTTTTAACGTCATTTGATATAATTGTACAGAATGACATCTTCATGGGTTGTCAAACATCTATGAGTGTAGATCAAGGAATATGGGTGGACAATGCTTTCAATGCTGGTGATAACTGTTATATCACATAAATTTCCTGAACATTCTGCAAGAAAAAACTGTTACATAAAGCAGTAGAGTATACACAGGGCAGTTCAGGCAAAGTTCCATGCTCCTTTAACCCAATTTCCTAGCAGGATGTTTGGAAAGCTATGCAAAGCATAAGCAGAAGAGATAAACATATTTTAAAAACATAAGCATAACCCGAGGCACAAGGATAGGAAGTACCAAAGGGGAGAAGAGGATGGGGAGAAGCACAGCAGAGCCTTGTTCCTGCTGCTATTCGGTGGATTGCCAAAATGAGTCAGACTCTAGAAAAGGAGATCACAGCTCAGGACTGGAGAAAGGTTGATAGCGGACCTCAGCAACAAAATGGAAGCTTGACTCTCAGAGCCCAGAAACACCAGCTCAATGCTGACAACGGTGTGGAATGTTTTATAGGAGATAATTAACACATGACTCCTAAGGTAGAATTGCCCAAAGATTGCAAGGCTATGGCTAGAGATCAGCTGCTTTGAGGAACTAGGGAGAAGGAGGGGGAGGCATAAAATACACAAAGCTATTGTACCCAGACAATGACAACTTTAGTGAGCACTTAAGTGATGGTAGATGAGGGGAGGCTGGATTAAATCAGTGCTTTCTATTTGAATGTTTTAAATATCACCCTGAATTCCATTAATGTGCTAATGGATTATCAATTGTTGCATGTTAATCAAGATGTTCTAAAGAGAATAGATTTGAAAAGACAGTGAAGAATACAGGGTAATCAAATAACTCATTACACATAACTAGTATTTGCATAGGAAATCTCCAGTACTGAGAATTTCATTATGTTTGCACAATCAGGCATTGGTGTTATGTCCTGATTAATGATAAACAGAGTGAAAAATGCTCCATTATTCCTCCTCTTATATATAAAGGAATAGACTTCATGTTTATTTCCTGGCAAGTTCGGATTCCTATGTAGCGTGAAAGAAATCAGCTTTTGATAATTATAGAACAGTGAAAGGTAGCTGTACAATTTCATCTAGATTACTGACCACAAAGCCCAACAATAAAACTAAAATGGATAAAAATAATTTCAATATAAACTAATTTGTAAAAGTCTGACCTGGTGGCACAGACTTGTATTCCTGTCTACAGAGAACTCCTGGACTACACAGTGGAGTTTGTGAAGCTCAGTGTAGAGTACTTGCTTAGCATATGTGAGGCCCTGCTTTTGGACCCCAGTGCTGAGAACAAAAGAGGAGGAGCAAGCATTTTGATTTGCATTTCCTGAGACTGAAAAGCTTCTATAAAGCAAAGAACATATATGGTCAATAAGACAAAATGACAGCCTACAGAATGGGAAAAGATCTTTACTAACCCCACATCAGACAGAGGTCTGATCTCCAAAATATACTAAGAACTCAAGAAATTAGTCATCAAGAGAACACATAATCCAATTAAGAAATGAGGTACAGACCTAAACAGAATTCTCAACAGAGGAACCTAAAATGGCTGAAAGACACTTAAGGAAATGTTCAACAGTTATCAGAGAAATGCAGATCAAAACAACTCTGAGATTCCATCTTAAACCTGTAAGAATGGCCAAGATCAAAAACACTGATGGCAACTTATGCTGGA
>LOEQ01000610.1:705452-716083 GCA_001685075.1 Bramus lutescens | reverse complement strand
CAGTTTTGTCATTAATAGTCAGTTTTCAGTTCCGCTGCTACTTCCTCAGGGAAATATTCTCCGATCTTTCTGGCAGGGTCAAATTCCCTTAGGAAAGCCCCATTCCTATTCCTCCTATTCCTTTCTAAACATGTAAGTCAGCTATGATTAATTATACAATTCCTAGCATTTAGCCCAATCATTGTCTCTGTATTTTATGCTACTTAAAGGCCTTCTGTTTCCATCAGTGGGCTGAAGGTCCTATGACAAGAGTGCCTATGTCTATCTTGGCTCATGTCTATCTTGTATCATTTTTGATATATTCAAAGGACAGTTATCACTATGTGGCAAGAGGCAGGAACAGTTAGGTCAAAAAGAACGTGGAGTAGCAGCAGAAACAAGGCAAGTTACTGCAGGATGTCAAGCATAGCAGATGGAGAGGCTGTGCTAAGATCTTGACAGTTGACTCTGGGACTTCCAGATCTGCAATATGGTGACTTATAAAGCATCACAGAACATCTTGGACATAAAATTAGATGTTTCAATTGCCTGCTACCATTGCTGAATGATTCAAAACTAGTAAGAAGCAATCGTAAGAGACTTCAATCATTCAGACAAGAGCTAAATCAAAAGAGTAAAGGCAGGCCCCATGCCCACCAATTGTGGGCTACTCTGAAAAACTAATCAGAGGTGTATGTTCTGGTGCCAATCTTCTCCTAAATAGTTCATACTAATGTACTCTACAACTTGAGCTTGAAGCTCAGTTCCCTTCGTCACTCTGTCCTGGACACATGCTGTAACCCAACTCACTGTTTTTCAAGTCTTCCTGAGAAATCCTTAATGTCTTCCAAGTTCAGTTCAAGAAACACTCTTGAAACAACTCAGTACCATATACCCCAATGCCTCGCAGCATTAATGAACACAATACATTAATTCATTCATCATTCTGTATTGAACAACACTTGTGATTTTCTTTATCTTATGGTCCTTTGTCTATTTTATCTCCTATTGAGTCTATGAAAGGACTCATTTTAGCCCATAGTAATCTTGGGATAAGACAGTCACATAATGGATCTTTAAAGTCACATAGCTGAGAATATGACAGCCCAGATACTTTACTGTAGTACCAAGCATTCCCAGAAACTTTCTGAGGCCATTTTTATAGCTCTTAAGTCCAAAGGTAAAGGTGTTTAGGCCAATGCTAGATCAGTTAGTTCAATTGCAGTGAGAAAAATGGCATATGAAGACAAATGCCTTCTCTTTGAAGAAAACTAGGTCTATGCTTTCCTGCATGATGTCCCTATCATAAAACCGTGTCAAAATCTGGGCTAAGCTGCAGTTTTGGCTCTTTTCCAGCCTTGGGTGATGTCAGCTCAGCGTCTATCCCGGGGGCGGGGGGGGGCATTGTCCTGTATTAAATTTTATCCTTTTAGGAAAATATATCACAGAAGTTCACATGTTAGATCTTGAGAAAGTGAGAAACAATAACATTTACTGTGTTACTAGCCATGGTAGCACACACCAGCACTCCGGTTGAAATAAGAGGATGGCCATTTCATGACCAGCCTGGGCTACGCAGGAAGAAAAAGCCAGCCTGAGCTATAGGATAAAATCCTGTCTCAGAACCTTAAAGGCTAGGAGTGCAGCTTTGTGGTAGTGCAAGCCTACTATGTGTAAGACCCTGGGCTCCGTCTCCATCCAGCACCATGAAAATCAAAGCAAAACAACTTTACTTGGTCTTTATATCATGAGACAGGTATATGTATGCTGAGATTACCACTAAAATCGCTCACTTGAGTCATTTTTCTTTTGATTAATTTATAAGTAGTGTGCTTAGCACTTAGAGGCTAAGAGCCATGCCCAAGTTCTCGTGGCTGAATCCATATGTGCTTGATGCCAAGGCTGGATTCTATCCACACAGCTAATTATCAGCGCATAAGGCCACTCATCAAGTGTCTTTTTATTCTCCCTGTAATTATGAAAAGACACTTATATAGGGAGGGAGAGAGGGAGGGAGGGAGACAAGGAAGAAGGGGAGGGAGGGAGAGAGGGAGAGAGGGAGGGAAGAAGGGTGAGAAAGAAAAATAATGGATTACCTGATAAGGCCCAAGTCTTCTCCATTGAAATCTACCATTTTCAAGACTACCATTTCCTTGTCCGTGTCTGAAGAATACCTGTCATCCAAATAAAGAAACTTGGTCAGTTTTTGTTAGAGACTGACCTAAGCTCCTACCAACAACAGACGCAGACACAAAAACTAACAAAATAGGGTGAGGGAGATGGCTACATGGATAAGGGTATTGGCCAGGCAAGCCTAAAGACTTGAGTTTGATCTCCAGAACTCATGAAAAGGAAAGGAGAGAACCAGCTCCCAGAAGGTGTCCTCTTATACGTGCTGTGGTATGAGTTCTCTCAACACACATATGCACATGTGTGTATGCACACACGCACACACACATGCAAATTCACACTAGTAAAAATAAATAAGTAAATTTTAATGCCTCTTCGTGAACTCCAGAGTAAAGAGCGGTCAGCCCTACACTGCAGCCATTATCACATTCCTCAGCTAAATAAGTAGTTTACAGTTATGATCAGTGGTAGGGGCACTAGATCAATGATCTGAAGCTAAAATACGTTTTTATACTATGTGCATGGTATTATATAATGTGGATGTGTCTCTTACAAACAGAATTTATGTTTGAAATGTCTACTAATACCAACTTTCAATAGAATCTCTTCAGAAGGACACAGAGATTGTCAACGAAGGCCAGTCAAGATCTGAAACTTCAGAATTTTGCATCTTTTCAAGGGAAATCGGATTAAAACTTCTAAAAATAAGTAGCCTTGGCAACTAGACCAATGTAATCTGTCAAGCAGTCGAGGTAGAACTGAGATATCACTGTAAGCTGCCACGGTACCCACGCATCTCTTCTCGTCGTTCACAAGCCTGGCTCGTCACTGTATAAACACAGAGCCCTCGCATCCTCTGGCTGCTCCGTTTAGTTATGATTGTGTCATATCTGGCTCTTTCTCTCAGATTCTCTCACCTTCCATGTTCAGCTCAGGTAGACTAAGATGATGCATCTGGACAACACATAATAAAATAAGATGGAATAAGCCCTGCTCCTTAAATGATGTGCTCTGCACGTTGGAATCTCCATTTTACAGACGGAGAAACCGAGACCCAACAAAGGGCATGAGAAGTCTCCAAAGGCAACACAGTAGAAAACAGAAACTCTCTGCAGGGTCACAGTCTCTCAAGCCTCCACGGGATTTCCCATGGACAACAATGTGCTGGGATGGTGAAAATAATCCATGTCTGTCTCTACATTTGTTTCTTGCTTCTTCTTGCCTGAGACAAACATGTTAAAGTTATCTTCTTTATTACTCTTCTGGGATCTCACTACACCCTAGAACTTACCAGCTCTGCCCTTAGATTTTGTTGCTGTTTAGTGAAAAACACAGTTACACCATCTTGATGATTCCCACTGACCTCGCTCTCTCTGACGGTGGGTTCTGAAGGTAAGAAGAGGGGCTTCGGTTGATCTGCACATCAGCAACATTTCCTTTGTTGATAAAGATTTTGCCTGGTCTAAGGTTTGTGTGTGCTATCTCAATGCTCTGAAAGTTCAAAAAATAAAGAAATAGAGAGTTGTAAGTTTATACATCTTTGTGGAGATGATGAGCAATGCCAACAGAAGACCTTGCCGACAACCTCCTTGTTTCTAATGTGTTCCCAGTGTAGGGAAAGGCTGGAGACTCACGGGGCCAGCATCACTCTGGAGAGAAGGGAAGTGATGGGTAAGGATGCTGGGTACTTATAAGCCACACCCCACAAGAGTTCCATCTCTTGGGCTCTGTGGTCTGCTAGGTCATGAAAAATTCGATAATTTTAGGGCCAAAATGGAAGATTTGACTCCTACCACTCTGGAACAAAATGTATTCAGTTTTCCCCTCAACCCCATCATCCTCTTTGTTTTCAATCATCTTTAACTGGGAGCTATGAAGGGACATTTTTATCGCAACTTAGTGTATATTAACTTACACACACTAAAAGAAAAGTACACAAAACAAACTATACTCTTATAAGGTGTGTAGTATGTAGTTTCCAATCTACTTTACTGGGATCTTTTATAATTAATATTTCTTACAAACCATGACATTTATTTTATAAACCTTTAACACATTACTAAACACAGAATAAAAATATTGTAAAGGAAAGCCTGTCTTTGTCAGCTGAATCTCTGCATGTGGGGCTAATTTTGTGGAGAAAAAAGAGAGAGAGAGAGAGGGACTAAATCTGAAAGGCAAAAAAAAGAAAGATAGGAGAGAGAGAGAGAGAGAGAGAGAGAGAGAGAGAGAGCACTGATAGAATCTCACACTCTCACACAAGAAATGATGATAAGCTAGAAGATGACTAGAGAGGAAGGAGTAAAGAGCCCAAGTCAGGAATGGGAGAGGAATTGGGGGTGGGGGCTGATGAAGGATGGGAGTAAGCAAAGGCAAGGAGACAAAAGGAAGCGACTAGGGTCATGCAACAGTGAGCATCAATCAGTGCCTGAAAAGCTACTCCTGCACGATTAAGAAATGAACTGATAAAGGAGATTTCTTTGCATCAATACGATGCCCAATGGCCATCAGATAATCCTACCTTTTTTGGTTTTGTTAATTCTGTGTACTAACACAAATAATGAAAAGTTCTATCCTGTTTAACTTCCAGAAAGTATTATATTATCTGCAGCAGGTTCTCTAGCCACAAGGGATGCCTGGAGGACAAAGTCCCGACTTGCTTAGCATGTGGACTTTCTGCATATTGGCCCCCACCCCACAGTGCCTCCTCTCCCTCCTTATAAAAACCCTGTCACAGCTGAGTCCCTAAGGTGTTCTCTCTCCTTTTGGGGGAGGAGATTATAGCATCCTCCTCTCCACTGATCTATCATTTCCTGAATATTAGTTTCTGAGCTATAGAGAGACAGGTCTGCCTCAGGTGACACTGGGGCAAGAGGAAGAAAGGCAGACACCAAAAGTGAACTCAGACCCCAATCCTCCAGGGAATTTCTCTGTGTCACACTAAACCAGTTCTGGAACATCCCTGCGAACAGTGAACTGCAGCTGGTAGGGAGCTCTTCACCTACCTTCACAATGCCAGACACCAGGTATTGGAAGGTTCGATTGCTGAAGCCTTCACTGGCTAGTATATAGAGTGTGTACTGGAAATATCCTGCTGGACCTGAGTGTGTGTGAGTGCCACTCAGGATAACGTTGTCTCTTCTATACAGGGAGCCATATTTACTCTGTAGTCTCTTCAGGACCTTGAAAGAAAGCAAAACATAGAACTAAGAAGAATCCGATGGCAACTCAGCAGGAAAGTGGGTTCTGAAGAGCTCAAGCACAGGTCTGCCCCGCCCACCTCTTTTTCAAGAGGCCCCTCCCTCCACATTGCTCATCGTAGTAACAAGTGCAATGATGCCAACAGATGCCAACATTTTGTTGGGGTCTGCTATGTGCTAGTATAGCATTGGCTAGACATTCTATGTACATTGTATTATTTAAAATATTCATAACAACCCCCAAAGCAGTTACTTATCAACCTCGTTTTTCAACTGAGAACACCGATATACAAAAGTTAATTTTCCCACTAGTCTAAGGAGTAGCAGAGATCAAACTCCAGGTCTAAGACTTTCTAATACAGCTTTCATCCATTCCTCTCTCAAAATCTAGCATTTCTCGCAATAGAAATACATTAAGTTTTAACCTCGAAGGAGTTTTCTTATAATGAAAGAGAAAGCCAAAAATAATTATGTGCTGTTATGCTGCACAGTGATGATCTCCGTGCAGGAAAACATTGCAGGGTAAGGGAAATGGTGAGGGGTAAAGAGGGTTCTCCCTGAAAAAAGGCTCTGTTTGCCAGGTGCTTAAATGAAAGAAAAGAAGCTGCTTGTGCCAGGAAATGCATCCCAGACTCAGCAAAGGCCTCACAGCCTCGCTTTGCAAGATAGAGAATCCTCTGTTCTTTGACACAGACTATTACACTTGTTGGTCAACATTAAACCACCTACTGCGTGTGAGGTCACCCCAGGAATCTAGCGGAGGACTTGCAAAGAAAGGAACCATTCTGTCAGTAATAACAAGTGAGATATATGAGTAAGAAGCCCCCCATTCACAGCGTCTAAACACACAGAAACCGACTGCCGCCAAACCAGCTGGGGTCCTGCTTTGAGCCATTAGGTTTCTGAATTTCCTTGTTTAGCAGTAAATAAAGGAACTTTAGCAAATTAGCAAATGTTCATTACATTAGTCAGTCAACGAACACACACATGTGTATACGTAAACACACACACATGAAGAAAACACAGAAACAAATAGTAATACGATGCTGAGCAGCTAATCATGACCCTGTGTAATCACCTGCCACCTGATATTCACTATTACTGTTACTTCTCCATGGCACATCATTAAAATGGCACCATAAAAGTGTCAATCACTGCCCGGTTGCCTCATTCAGCCTTAACAGGAAAGGAGATTGCTGCCAACTTGATTTCCCATGGCTGGCTGATATACATGGAAGGCCTGCACTTTTTTGGAAGGAGAGGGAGAAGGAGGGAATGGAACAGAAGTTGCGGGTGGAGAAGGGGGCAGAGGGAAGGACTGGAAGGAGAGAGAGGATGGAGGTGGGGAACTGGCTGGGCCAGGAAAAAAAAAGTCATTATTGTTTAATTAATAATAAAAAATTTTAAACAGGGAGAATAATAAGTTTTTAAAGGTATTAATCACAAAGCACTGACTAGCGGCGTCTCTCAAGAACTAGTGCAATCCAGTTTCAGCACACCATTGGTCTAACAGGGTAGGAGTGTGTGTGCTATGATGCATTTAATCTGCAGAGATAACAATTTACTGCCTTCTTCCCTAACTAAAGTGTTCTATCAGCCTTGCTCACATTTGTGGTCATTAAAGGAAAACAGATGACCATGTGAAGTATTTTGCCTCATTAGCCTATCCATGCTCCCAAGGTTACCATATATGATGACTGCTTAAACATCAACTTGCCACAAGTTAGAATTACCAGAATAGGGGGCTAAATAGATGGCTCAGTGGCTAAGAGCACCTGCTACTCTTGCAGAGGACCCTGGTTCCATTCCCAGCACCCCCATGACTGCTCATAACAGTCAATAATTCCAGTTTCAGGAAAGCTTGTGTCTCTTCTGGCCTCTTTAGGTACTGTGCATATATGTTTATATACATAGAGGCAAACACTCACTCATATAAAATAAAATAAATAAACCTAAAGAAGAAATAATTACCAGAGAGAGCCTCAATGGAGGAATTGTCTTAATTGCTTTTATTTATACGGGAAGACCTACACCAAATGTGAGCAGGACCTTTGGGTAGCAGCCCAGACAAGGAAATGTTTCCACCTTTTGCTCTCATTGCTGAATTAATCTACCCTGTTGCTCCAGATTCCTCTGTTGGTGTTAGAACCAGTGGTCCCAGGCTCCCATCACTGACTGAGGATCAGTAACGCTCCCAGAGCCTTACAGGACCTCAGTGCCAGATGGAGACTGTTGAGACACCCAGAAACTATCAGTCTCTCTAGTGTGAGTCAGTTATTGTGGAGCTGGCTACTCCCTCTACGGAGGCTCCCTGCCTCAAGGGCCCGGTGATACCAGGTTCTCAGCCTCTGGGCTGTGAGACGACTGTTGTTATGGTTCCAACGAAGGTGATTTAATAAAATGCATTTAAAAAAATTTTCCAATATATCTGTTCTTTTCCTCTAGAGAACCCTAACTATGCCACATTCACATAAGCAATACTGTGGGGGGAAAATGACAAGCTATAACTAGCAACCCTCTGACCAAGTAGCCTTCGGCTTCATCCCAGTGAGCTTCTGTCTCTTTGTTTGACTTTGATGCTAGTACCAAGGCCTCATCCCTCCCCCATATTCCCCTAGTAACTACCACAGTCATTGAGAAAAAAAAAATCTATCAGAAGGGGAGACGATCAATGGCTGGACCACCATGGAGCTGAATTAAAACCAAAGACCAGTGTTCTCACAGTTCTCCACTAGGACAAGAAAGTGGGAAAACACAGAGTGAAAGTCAAGTTTAAAGCCCCCCCCCACTCCATTCATCTCATTCCTAATAAACTCTAACTTAGAATTAAGCACATTTCTTCATGCAGAGTCAAGTCTGAGCTCTTAAGAAAGATAGTAATTATGAATCTTGGATTTTTGAACAATGAACAGCTCATAGTCATCTTAAAGCACAGCCTCTGGTAGAGACCAAAAGGAAAGAACTGCATACTGACATGCTAGCCATGCCTGCAAGTAACTCTTACAGACAATCGTGGTCTGCTTTCAAGAAAGGAAGGCTGTGTTTGCCCGGAACAAGGCAGTTACAGTCCTGTCTGTTGCTCACTTCTTTGCCTTCCCTTTCTATTCCATTCTGCTGCGAACGCTCTTGGGAACATGAGCAGACGAGGGAGAAAGGCATCTGTCCCCAGGCCTGCCACACCACTTACAGGTTGTCCCTATCTTCATTCCACTCTGGAAATGTCTTCAGTCTTAGAGCTGAGAAAGAGACTTGACTAAAACCCTGCATCATAAATACGCTTAAGGCACGTACTTAGCTGTTTGTTTTTTCTCCTACCTTAGACTGGCTTGTGAAAACTAAGGGGGCTGGTATATAAGGGCCTTCCCCCAGGCCTCAGATTGCAGGGGGAGTAAAAACAGAAAGCTGTAGTTAACCCAAAGGCACTATTGACCTAAGAGCATCTAGATCGCACCCATCACCTCCCTGCATTCCTCTCTGCATCTCCAGTGTCTGTCTTTTGCTCAGGACTCTGGCAAAGTTGCCAACCATAGGCATCTTGGATTCCTCAGAAGAGCAGTGTGGTGCAGGGCTAATGAGCCTAGGGAGGCCTAAGTTTGGACCCTACCTCTGACAATTCCTCGTTACTTAACCTTGAATAAGTTATTCTATCCTCTGCAACTTGGTTTCTCTCTTTCTAATCCCATAATAATAACACCTCTCTCAAAGAGTTGGAGGGTTGCTAATACCTATGGATTATTCTAAACAGTACCTGGCTTACCATGATCGCTAGGTTGCTGTTCCCTCTGTTGACATTAGAACCAGGGCTTCCAGGCTTCCATCATTGACTGAGGACTGTGTCTCTCCCAGAACCTTACAGGACTTTACAGACAGATTGAGACTGCTTAGATGCCCAGAAACTACCAAGTTCCCAGTCTCTCAGGTATGAGACAGCTTATTGTGGGACTGGTTACTCCCAAGGCTGAGGCTCCCTTCATCACGGATCGGGCGATCACCAGGTTCTCCCTCTTTGGCTGCGAAAAAACTGTTGTCACAGTTTCAGTTGGCTTACCATGAGTGCTAGTTAGTGTTTATGCCATTTATTCTCACAGGTCATGGTATTTATCTTGTCCTAGCGCCTTGTAGTCTCACTGCCATCCCATTGGATTAAGACCAGTTTCATGTGATACAGAGGAAATTGCCAGGAAGAGGCTGACAACCCCTCCTAAAACCCTCACTTTCCTTCAGCCATCTAACACCTAGTAAAACTCCATAAAGACTTTCTGTTTGACAGACCTAGTGTGTAACTAGTGTTTTCCTCCTTGGATTCTCACCAATTGAGTCTCCATGTTAAAGAATCTACTATTCTGTGACCTCCTCTCTAGTTCTTCTTTATTCCAGTACAAAGGAAGCATCACTGCCTAATTAGGCACCCTATATAAAACTGTTGATATTACTCCAGCCAAACATTTCCTAAGATTCCACATTACCCACATAATTCAAATCAATCTAGGATCCCAAGCTCTCTGTTGTTATGACCAATGCCCCATCTAGGTACATACATGACTCCATATTTTCTATGGATTTCTTCTGTTCCCTCCAAACGACATCTATGTCCCTCCTTTACAATTCTTTGTTTATTCTGTCCCTTACATTTGGTCTCTCCTTATTATAGTTTGTCTTCTGTTGCTGTGATAATAACACAGCAATCAAAAGCAATTTGTGAAGGAGGAAATGGTTAATTTTAGCTTAAAGTTGCACTCCATTGTGAAGGGAAGGTAGAAGAAGAGCTCAAGGCAGGAACCTAATGGCCGGAAGAGAAGCAGAGGCCATGGAGGAACACTGCTCACTGGTTTGCTTCCTCCTCCCCCACAACTTACTTGGCCTATTCTTTTTATATAACCCAGAACCATCTGTTCAGGTGTGGAGCTATTCATCATAGGCTGATCCTTATCCACATCAATCATTTATCTAGAAAATGCCCCCACAAACTTGAGGACCAATAAGATGGAGACTATTTCTCAATTCAGGTCAACTTCTTTCCAAATAAGCCAAGTTTGTGTACAACTAGCAAAATCTAAACAACATACATCCTCTGCACTTTAGCCATTTAGAATTCTGCTCAGTCAAGTATTACTCCTACTAAGACAAGACCTTCCTGATTCTCATTTTCCATATCTCTTTGTCTCCTGTGACAGTCTTGAAAGACTATAATCCATAAATTCTTTCATAGAACCTCTTTCAAAAAGTGAAGTCTATCTGATCATGGTGGCAAAGGTCTATCCCAGAACTTGGGAGTTTGGGGCAGGAGGTAGCAAAAATGAGCTGAATAGTCTTTTTTTTTTT
>LOEQ01000610.1:637230-663322 GCA_001685075.1 Bramus lutescens | reverse complement strand
GCCATATTCTACAGCTCTTTGAAGTGGTTGAAGATTACCTATCTATGCACAATACAATCTCTAGTATTAGCAAAAAAGTTACTAAAAGTTTCAATGGTAGTGTTGTCTGCCATTATATAACTGAGTTTATTGATTTATTAATTACCTGTTATGAAATCTGGTAAATTGTTTTAGGTGTATTAATCTTTATTGTCCAGCAGATGTCATGGTTGCAGAGTCACAACTAGAGACACAACCTGGTGCCATGAACAGTCTTGATCTGCTTAGGTTTCCCTTTCTTGATGCTGGTTAAATGCTGAGAAATATGCTTTGCTTGACAAATTAAAAGCAATTAAATCAATTCCATACATGGAGCAAGAAGCCCAGAACTCAGGAGCTGGGAGTATAAACTGGAAGTTGTTCAAGTCTCCACACAGCAGGGAATGCAGCAGTGGGGGTGAAGGGTGGCATGCGTGTGCTTGGGAAATTTTCAAGCCACTGCACACAGTTAGCTCCCAGTTAGCTCCACTGTGTTGGGGGTTTTACAAAAAAAAAACATTTAGTAGGTCAAGGCAAATCAAATGGGTGGGGTGGGATGCTTTCTGCACCGTGGACTGTTTAGGCCTTTAAGCCAATCCACCTAGTAGCTGTGGAGTTCTGATCCATGTGGGGCACCAGATGAAGAAGGATGCTAAAAAAGAAATCCCACACTAGCTCAGAATTGAGTATAATAAAAGGTTATTTATTTACAATCCTCTGCTGGAACGGGGAACAGCAACTGAATCCTGCAGTCAGAAAAGAGGCCAGATGCACGCTTTATATCAGCATATATAGTGTAAGAGGCCATGCCCACGTGGGCAAGTAACTTAAAGGCTACTGGAGATAGGAATTCCTACAGAAATGAGCATCAAGAAACTTGATAAGAGTTTACTTCCATTGTCACAAGGCTAGTCATTTGGGCAAGAAACTGCTTTTGCTTTGACTACTTGTCTGTGTGCAGTAGAGACTGCATTTTTGTTTTCCAACCACCCAGAATAATTACAGAGAAACTATATTAATTATAATACTGTTTGGCTAATGGCTCAGTCATATTTCTGGTTAGCTCTTATATCTTAAATTAACCCATCTCTATTAATCTGTGTATTGCCACAAGGCTGTGGCTTTCCATAAGGTTCTGGTGTCTTTTTCCTTTAGCAGCTACATGGCATCTCCCTGACTCCACCTTATTTCCTCCTCTATCTCTACTTGGATTTTCTGCCTGGCTATATTCTGCCCTGACATAGGCCAAAGCAGCTTCTTTACTAAGCAATGGTAATAAAGCACAGTCACAGCATACAGAGGGGAATCCCACAACAGTGTGTTGTGAAGACTAAACACAGAGGACACACAGGAAAGTACTGCTGAACTTTGACAAAACAAGGCAGAATAGTCCTTTGAGATTCCTGCTTCACAGAAGAGTCTGTCAGACATTCTGCAGGACACAGAAGAAAGTGACTGACAAATTTTTCCAATACAAGGCAGGATGGTCCTTCAAATTTCCTGGCTCACTGAAAAGTCTGCCAGATACTCTAGGCCTGTAGGGTGAAGATGGATGCCCCAGCACTGCAGAGGAACTTTGAATGACTCTCCAGGCAGCCAAATGCCTCTGTTGTTAGGCAGTATTACATCCTTCTGGGTCTTTGATGGAGTTAAAGACTAAATAGAGTTTCAGTTTTTCTTAGGAATGATAGAAAGTAAATTAGGTATAAAACTTTGTAGTCACTAAGATGGGATGGATGGTGGAGTGTTTTCTCTGAATTTGCAAAATGCAAATGGACTGAATATTGTAAATTATCAATTACTTGATAATTGTTTTTGTTGTATTTAGTTCTACTATGTAAAGTCAAAACCTTTCATTTTTGTTTAGACAAAAGGGGAAATATGGAATTTTATTTTAAGATGTGCTATATTTGTTTATGCTATGGAAATTTTTTAATGATGCAAAGGTGTATTGCGTTTTTTTATATTGCGTTTGTTTAACTCTGTGAAGCTGTGTTACTGTGCCTGTCTAAAACACCTGATTAGTCTAATAAAGAACTGAATGATCAATAGCACAGCAGGACAAAGGATAGGCGGGGCTGGCAGCTAGAGAGATTAAATAAGAGGAGAAATCTGAAAGGAACAAGGAACAAGAGAACAAGGAGAGGAGGACATCAGGAGCCAGCCACCCAGCTACACAGCCCGCCACACAGTAAGAGGGAAAGTAAGATACAGAGAAGAAAAGGAAAAAGCCCAGATTCGAAAGGTGGACCAGATAATTTAACTTAAGAAAGGCTGGCTATAAATAAGCCAAACTAAGCCAGGTATTCATAAGAAAGAATAAGCCTTCATGTGTGATTTTTTTTGGGGGGGGAGAACTGGGGGACAGGCCTCCAAAAGATCCAAAAGATTAAAAACAACAAGTACAATAAAGTAAAGCACAATTTCTCAGAACTTTTGAGATATAAGTAAGGCAGTTCTAAGAGATAAATTTATAACTTTTAGTGCTTAAATTAAAAAACAACAACGGGCTGGAGAGATGGCTCAGCAGGTAAGAGCACTGACTACTCTTCTAGAGGACCCGGGTTCAATTCCCAGCACCCACATGGCAGCTCACAACTCTCTGAAAATGCAGTTCCATGAGATCTGACACTGTCACACCAATGCACATAAAAGATAAATAAATCATTTTAAAAATTGTTTAAAAAATAACAACAACAATAGAGATGTCTCAAATAAATAACCTCAAGGTTTTAGAAGACCAATAGCCAACCAAACCCAAAGATCAGTAGGAGGTTAAAATAAAAAAGATAAGGGCTGACCCAATGAAAAAACAGCACATTGAATCAATTAAACACAAAATTGACTCTTTGAAAGATAAATAAGATTAAGAAACTAGCCAAGGATAAAAGTTCCAGAATAATAAATTAGAGATGAAAGAGAGTGATGTTACAATAAAGTCCAAAGAAACCCAGTAGCTCATCAGGGGATTCTTTGAAAATACAGTCCTCAAAACTGGACAGTCTAGAAAAAATGGGAAAATCCCTATATACACATAACCTGCTGAAATTAAATCAAAAAGATATCAGCAACTTAAACAGTTCCATAACCAACAAGAGTAAGACAGTAATAAAATTATCTCCTCACAAAGAAAAGCCCTGTGCCAGAGGGACTTATTGGTGAATTCTATCAACTCTTCAATAAAGACTTAGCACCATCACTCTTCAAACTGCTCCTTGATAGAACAGAGAGAGCATTAACAAACTCATTTTGTGAAGCAGGTATTGTCCTGACACCCAAAGCAGATAAAGACACAGATACAAACAGAAGACTGTTTTACCAGTTCTTCTCACGAACATAGATAAGTAAAATATTTGCAGGCCTGAAGACACATTCCAGTGATTAAGAGCATGTACTGCTCTTCCAGTGTACCTGAGATTGGTTCTCAGCACCCTAGCCAGTTGGCTCACAACTGCCTGGAACTCCAGCTCCAGAAGATTTGATGCTCTCTACTAGCCCCCAAATTCACCAGCACTCATATGCACATACCTCCACAAAAAGACATGCACATACACACAATAAAGATAAATTTGTCAGGAGCATTTATCACAAGCTATTGTGGACCATGGCACAATTACAGCTTATAGCAATTGACAATTCAGATGTCAACCCACCTGAGAATTTATTCTCAGATGGAGGAACCCTGGCCTGCAAAGCCAGCAAGGCCACTGACTCTGAAAACTGTTACTTTCATCTGTAATTTCGCTTGTGCAATAGCAGCTATGATATCTCCCCATTACCATGTGTTTTCATGTAATGTGTACACGTAATCTCATGATTAAATCTGAGTCTTATTGGCACACATATTTATTCATGGTCAAAAGGATGACGTCTCTCTATTGAGAAACTTAGAAACCTGCTCTCTATCATTAGCCTTACTGACAGAGCAAGCTGGCCAGACACACGTCTTTCTGGACAGATCACAAACGAAACTTTTACAGATCTTACTTATGAAATTGCAACTGTCTGCCTTGTATGACCTAAGCCTTCAGACGATTTATGATAAACTAGGGTGGTATTGCAGGTGTCTATCCTTGTTCTTAGTCCTTCAAGAGATCAATAGCACCTAACTGACTAACCATGTCCAGATAGTAGTAATCACACTTATGAAATGTAAAATAATGCATGTATTCTTTGCCTTTTCCTTAGATCTCTCAATGGGTTAGTTTTCTTCCTTTGTAACCTGTAGTGGCCCCTTTAAAAGATGACCAGGACCTACTTCCTCACAGCTGGAGCTGCAGTTAGCTACACAGTAGCTGATAAGTTTTACTACTTATCTTCAAAGAATGTTTGTATCCCAGAGAATTTTCCTTGTAATTTTTTATATTACTAACAAGTTGCTAATGAATGGATACACACACACACACACACACACACACACACACACACACATTTGGGAATTTATTACAGCAGAAGAAATAGATTGAGAAGAAATAAAATGAAGAAGGAGGAGAAGAAAGAAGAAAGGAGTAATTAAAACAAGAATGAATTGGAACAGAGAATTGGAATTGGAATTGAGATAGAGAATTAGAGAAAAGAAATTATAAACAATTAGGAGAGAGAAAGAGCACATGACTAGAAAGAATGTGAGAGAGAAGATTCTTTCCTATAGCCATCAGACTTTAGTTCCTATGCTTATTGTGGCTTCTCTTTTTGAACCCTAAGTGAAAGCCTTTAAGGCTTTAAGGTTTTAAATATAAAATAAATCTTTAAAAAACTAAAATATTTTTGTTAAATGTGTACATGAAAACGTTAAGATAATATATCATAATTAAGTTGGTTCTATCCCAGGGATTCAATGTTGATTCAACATATGCAAAACAACAAACATAATATCCAAAATGTTTAAGGATAGAAAGTACACAATCATCTCAAGAGATGCAGAAACAGCTTTTGACAAACTTCAACATCCCTTCTTGAAAATAATCTCTGAATATGTACCAATATATCTCCACTTAAAGACTATACATAACAAACAAGTACCTAACATTTTACTAAATAGGGAAAAACTGTTTCCTAAAGTCAAAAGCAAGACAAGGGTGCTCTCTCTCTCTCTCTCTCTGTATGTGTGTGTGTGTTCTTATTCAATATGGTGTCCAAGCTGGGGTAAATTTTCAGAAAAGGTGTCAAATGGAAGTTAGAGATCTGGACAATGATCCTCTTGGGTTCTAACTACACTACGTATTCCTGGAAGTTTGCAAACATCTTCACCCTCATCATGGCGCTTCTACATTGTATCTTCGTGGTCCTTTTCCCCCAAATTGCCTCTGAGCCTCTCTCCCATGTTTCCTTGGCCCTGCAACCACTAGTCTTTAAAACCCAGGCTCTACAACCCTTCCTTTCAGCACCTGTCTTTCACTTTAACAAATATCCATGGCTTCAGGCAACGTGATCTGATTGAGACATTAAGCTGAGGTATGTGGCAGTCTCAGAGTGTGGCTTGCCCAAGTTTATAACAGCGTTTGAATTTTTCAGAGAAATCTTAGTTATCAAAGGAATGCCTAGGTTGAAATACAGATGAACAGAAGCTACCAACACTTATAAGAGAAAATTCTGGGTAATGCAAAAGCATTTGAATTTTGGTTTTGCTCACCGTGCTGGCTAAGGGGCAGCTCAGCTTAATCTGGAGGTAGCACTGACTGGGAAAAAGTGTTTTTAGCTTGTGGCTGATACTGCAGTGCTGAAATGTAGAGAGTGAGATCCTTGGGCACAGCCTGTATTCCTTGAAATTTATTCCATCAAATTAAAATCTTTGAAGGCATTTCTCAACTATTTTGAGTTTCCGATATGGTTTTCACTAACAAAATGCAGGTTTGTGAAGTAATAGGGATACCCACATGAGCAGTACAGCAGTCTGAGGAGACAACCAGGCTTTCTGAAGGTTGCTTCAGGTCACACTGCATACATGGGGGAATAAAGTAGCCAGTCAGGGGGAAAGAGTCATATCTAAGGTGATGCCTCGCTCATTTGGGCTTGTGATGAATTTGTAAAAGTTGCTTCCTGAGTCTGAGGTTTTAAATCTTGCCTCCCAAAACAGGGCGGAAAAACGGATTTCTGCCCCCTGGCTCCACCAATTCAACAGACAACTTCACATCTGTGCCTCTGAGTAGACATTTACAGGATATATAGCAAAAGTGTCTTTTGAATCTCACTGCAATCATGACATTCAAATGACCTGATCATGCAGCACTGGAATTCAGATCATTTTAAAGACAGTTCACAGATGCAAAGATGCAGCTTAAAGGAGGACAGAGAATCCACGGGCACTCACCCTACACCCCGGGCTCTTATTTTCATGATAGAAAGCAGGCTAATAGACAACCGCTCTTTCTCAAGAGGACCTTGTTTGCAAACATGAACAACCATTGCTTTGTTCTCTGGAGGGAAAACAATACAGCATCAATCAAAGCAAAGCCACATACCCCAACTCGCTGCTGCAGCTGCTCGGCATTCCCTGCAAGCCAGAAAGCCTGCCAGGACGCTTGGGTATCCTCTGCCTTGGCTCTCCTGAACACCGCAGCAGGTTAACTCTTGGAGGCTAGATGCTCTAAACCCAGAAAGCCAAGGCTCTCTAATTTAACCACTTGCATGCTGACTCATCCAGCAGGAACCAGGCACACTGTTGAGCCTGCTGATGGTCCAACCCTTGCACCATCAATACTTGAAAGGGAACTCCCAGAGGAGCAGTTTTCAACCTGTGGGTCATGACCCTTTTGGGGTGGGGTGAGGTCAAACGACCCTAGGGGTCACCTCAGATCATTGGAAATTTGCATTACAATTCATAACAGTGGCAAAATTATAGTTATAAAGTATCAACAAAACAATTATAATTTTATGGTTGAGGTCACAACGAGGAACTGTATTAAAGGGCCGCAGCATTAGGAAGGTTAAGAACCACTGATATAGTCTGACCTGCTTGTCTGCTTTGATTTGGAAAGGAATCAGCTCGTTCCCCAAGTTATCACTGCACACCGCAGAGACAAGATTGAGGCATCAGTGCAGATACTAAAGTAAAGAATATTTTCGATGAAGGAGTTAAGCTCTAGGAAAGACGGTGTCTCCACTTTCCTAGACAGAGTGCAATTTGAAGGAGAAAATTATTCGCATGCAGCAAATGTACCAAATTACCTGGGTAATTTGGAGAAACAAATAAAGTCGTATTTATACTTCCTATGATGGCTGTCTAAGGAAACCCAAAAAGCAGCTTCCTTCAAAACCGCCTGTGTTATCTATATTAAAGTTCCTGGGGCAGGTAGGGAAGTGCGGTAGGTGTGCCATTCTTCTGTTTGGGAGTTGATTTACAAGTATCAAAGCCAAGGAAAGAAAGTAAACCCTTCCAGTTTTGGAACAACTTGTTTTTGTTATTTTGTCTTCAGCTTTTTCTTCTTGAGACACATTATCACTGTGTCCCATCTTCAATCACAACCATCCCCCGGCCTCAGACCTCTTAAATGATGAGATCTCAGGCATGTGTCTCAAGTCTTTGCAGTCCACCTCATTCCCGCAGCCATCAGGTAACAGCCTGCTTTTTTATAGAACCTTTCACAGAGGGTCTAGCTTATATGAAGGTGACATTAGAGTGGGAATTGATCTCAGCTCTGCAGGGCTAGTCAAGGTTGACTGGGAAAGCTATAGTAAATGTTCTCTTGAGATAGCATTATCTGATATCTTGATATTTGGGGTATATAAACACATTTGTCAAACAACTAAAGTACACTAATCTGTATATTTTATCATGAATTGTAGATATATGCTTTTTAGAAAGGTGTTTTTTTTCTTTCTAAGAGAATGAATTTTGCTGGACCTTGCAGCCAAGTTAATAATATGCCTCAAGATTATTTAAGACTATATGTTTACTCTGCGGTCCTACTGTGTACACCACCTGTTTAAGCTTAACCTGCCTTTAAGAGAGCAATGTAACTCACTTAACTATTTCTTAGATTTCTTATGTAACTTGGTCCTCACAATATAAACTAAATGCATAGCTTTAATCTTAAGTTATGGATTCTTCCATGCCCTAATACAGAATAACAGATGTATGTGTTGTGGCAATCTTTTGCTAAAAGAAGCCAACAGTTTGAAAGCAACCATAAACCAAACAAATGTTGGAAGCGACATGGAGATGCAGTTGATAACATCTGCGTAGTTTTGAGTGTTCTTCTGTGTGAATTGTGCCAGGATAGTAGCATCCGCCCTTGTAAAACTCTGCCAAAGAGCTCTGCCTGGAATCGCTTGTTCCTTTCCCATACTGTGTCTTCTATGCTGGGCAAGGAATGCAGAGGAAAGCCGGTTGCCAGGGATAGGCAGAGATGTAGGACAGGCACATACAAGAGACAGACAACAGATGGGGCAGAAACCACAAACTACAGACTCATGAAGACACAGGGAGAGAAGTACAGAAGTCAAATTTGAGCTGAATCTTGGCCAAACTAATCAGAGAGGAAATTCCTGTCTTCATTCCTTAATGCCATGTTGACACATTTTAGTGGACACTCTGAGCTTTCTTTAACACATTAACACAATCAGTAAATCTTAATTCGAAAGATAAAAATCTGAACAAATTTGAGCTGAGGATATGCATATTGACCTTGGTGGGAAGTGAACTGGTACTTTTATCTACTATGGACTGTATATGAAAATAAGATGAATTGATAAGAGAAGCATAAATGATGGGTCTGTGGAAAGCAAGCAGAGTAAAGTAATGGTCGAAACCATATATGGAACTACAGGGTTTCATTATCGAATTCTTAGATAAGATTTCTCATAATGAAATGGAAGGAGGAAGAGAGTTTCTAGAGAAAAGTTCCTCATTTTTGCCTAAGAAAAGAAATGGACTTTCTGAGGACAGGCAATCCATCATTTCTTCTGATTTTAATGAGTGATTGAGCACTGGGCAGCTCACACATTTGGTGACAGTTTTGCTATCCCAGATGTATGGGAAACTCAGTTTGCCATCCTCGCCACGTGTGAAAGTGACATTTCAGAAGCCTTGTTCCATTTTCACTTTTGTTTGAATTTGGCTCAGGTGAGTGTGTGTTCACAGCATCGACCTTTTCCCTTCTGGAGAAAGAATGGTTTCCTCCCCTCCCCCATGCTCTGACAACCTCTGATATTGCTGGGCACAGTGGGCACAATGGGCCGAAAGCCTTGTAGGAAAGGCCTTCTGGATGTATTCCTCCCTTCAGTTCCTCCTCTCACAGTTGCCTCCCTCTGTGCTCAAGATCCCAGAAGTCCCTGAGAAAACTCACTAGATGCCCACTTGCCTGGAAGATTGAGAGTTGCTCTAAATAGCACCAGGAAGGAGACCAGTCCATTACTGTGGGGAAGCATCACTTCCAAAGAGGACTTGGGCCAGCAGCCCTGTGGGACAAGACTCCCTTTCAAGCTATTTGCTGTACTTGTTCATCATGGAACCTGTGGCTTGAGAGGGTTAGCAAATGCCTACAAACCCATTTGATATGGAATTCAGGAGGCTCATGGAACTGGGTGTAGTGTTGTCTGCTAATGGACACGGAAAGGAAGTGTGTAAGGAACACACTCTGTCTCTAAATCCCTTCCTGGTTCCCTCTCACAGCTGATCACCATTCAGAAGTCAAAAGGCTTCCCTGGCAATAATCACACAATAAGTACACTTCCCGTAGGCCTGGCAATGGGGTGAAGGCGGCTTCCTGAAACTCAAAGTCAATGAGAAAACAAACATCTTAGTAGTTAGATCATCTTTCACACAAATGATCATTGTCTTGTATTATTATCATTAAATATTCTGATGAAGATTTGTAATTAGGCTATGTATATTGTAATTGAGGTAGGTTTAGTCATTCAGACTAAGATGGGCAGAATATCCAGACATCTGGTTACTTGCACATCTGGTAAATATGACCCTCTCTATATAGGAGGCTCCTTAAAATGCCAACTCGCCTTTGTTTGATGTAGATGGATGTGCTGGGCCAAATTCGTGACTTTATCATTAAAAATTGAGGGAGGGCTCCAACTTTCATTGGGTCTCTTGAGATAATTTCTTCCTTGACTATTTCAATAACATGTTAAATTTTTTTTTGAGATTTTTATTTTAAAAGTAAATTTTCAAATTGACCCCACCTGTCTTAGTTGGGGTTATTACTGTTGGGATGAAACACCATGACCAAAAGCAACTAGGGAAGAGAAGGGCTGGGTTTATTTGGCTTACACTTCCACACCACTGTTCATTATCAAAGGCGGTCAGAATAGGAACTCAAGCTGGGCAGGAACGCAGAAGCAGGAGCTGGCCCAGAGACCTTGGAGGACACCGGTTACTGGCTTACTCCTCGCGCCCTTGCTCAGCCTGTTCTCTTATAGCACCTAGGATGACCAGTCCAGGGATGGCACCACCCACAGTGGGTTGGGCCCTTCCATATCACCCACTAATTAAGAAAATGCCTTACCAACTTGCCCACAGACTGACCTTACGGGACTGTTTGCTCAGCTGAGGCTCCGTCCTTTCAGATGACGCCCTTCAGCTTGTCAAGTTGACATAAAACTAGCCAGCATGTCACCCCATTCCCCCATTCCCTCCCCTCTAATTCATCCCCTGTCTCCCCGATACTGCTATTCCAGTCCAGCTTCAGCAGCCAGCAATTGTCAGTAGATTCTCAGCGGCAGATGGGACTTCCTGATTCTTTCATCTGCTCTTGCTAGGATTTTCTCTGGCTTGATCTGGTGCAGGCTTTATGCATGCATCACAGCTGTGCGGGTTCATCTGGACACTGTTTCCCGACTGTCACCCACTACCTCTGGCTCTTATATTTCCACCCTCTCTTTCACTATGATCCTGAGACCTCAGAAGCAATGGGTGTCATATTGACAGCCTGTTTAGAGCTAAGCACTCCTTACGCTCTTGTTTTCTGAATGTACTGGTTGTGTGTCTCTATACTAATAATATCTACTGCAAAAATAAAAAATAAAAGCAGCTTCTCTGATGATGGTTGAGAGATGTGCTAATCTGTGGGTATAAAGATAATTACTTAGGGGCATCTTAATGCCATGTTCATATAGCAAGTAGCTGTAGGTTCTCCCTTAGGGTCTATGTATTCTTTAGCCACATATTCTCAGCTTAGTGGTACCAGGCATGAGTTTCATCTTGTGACATAGGCCTTAAAACCAATCAGAATATGATCATTTACTCCCATAACATCCAAGCCGCTGTTAGCTTGTGGGTATATTTGACCAGGCCAGTCATTACTGTCGCTTGCAGCGTTCACAGCTGAGTAAGACACTGTTTGTTTTCTCCTCTGATAGCATACGGCATAGCTACTTCCAGCACAATGAGAGCCAGCTAGCGGGGATGAACTGTACCGGTTTGATTGGTCCCTTTTCTGTGACATAACTATGTGCTATCTTCAGGAACAGAGTCTGAATGGTCCCATCAAGCTCTAGAGGGCAATCAAAAACATTGTTAATAGGCTTTATTGTTTTGGGGGATGGAATCCCACCGACCAACAAATGAAAGAAAGGAGTGCCTACCCATACTTGACACCGGACTTCTGGATAGCCTATGATGTCTAATTGTAGGGGCACTATTACCAGCTTCAGGGGAGCTCCATTCAAACTGCACATAGTTAAAGAAGTTTCCACAGTGAGGTTTCCTAAGGCTTTTCACGTGTCATCAGCTTTATTTATCTCCATACTCCCTCCTCCACGCTTCCCTCCCATTTTCCCATAATTTTTCCTGCTCTATCATCCCCTTTCCTCCTTCTAACCAGCTGCATTCAATTCCCCATCCCTTACCACCCATCGCTATGGCCCCTTATTACTCTCGTGATTTCTACTGGTATTTAAACATACACAGTCAAAGATAGAATCCACATGTCGGAGAGAAAATGTAGTTTCCTTCTGGGTGTGGCTTTACCATACTTACAATGATTATTTCCAGCTTCATATATTTGCCTAAAACTTTCAAAATTTTCATTCTTTACAGCTGAGTAAAGCTCCACTGTGTATATGTCTTGCATTATCATTGTCCATTCATCTACTGATGGGCTTCTTGGCTGTTTCCATTTCCTGGCTACTGTGAATAGAGCAGCAACGGGCATGGATGATCAGGCATTATGTAGTAAAACAGAGTCCTTTGGCATATGCCCAGGAGTGCTCTAGCTGCATCACACATCTAGTTCTAGTTTTTGGAGGAACTTCCAGACTGGTTTCCGCAGTGGTTGCAGCAGCTGTACTCCTACCAACATTGTATAAGCGTTCCTCTTCCCACCCACATCCACGCCACCATTTGTTGTCATTTATTTAGTTACTCATTTTGATCTCAGACATTCTGACTGGGGTAAGATGAAATCTCAAACTAGTTTTAATTTGCATTATCCTGAAGGCTAAGGATAGTGAATATTAAAAAAAAAAACTCAGTCACTTATAGTTCTTTTGAGAATTCTGTTTAGTTCCATGCCTCAATTTTTAATTGGATAGTTTGATCTCTTGGTGCTTAGGTTTTTGGTTTTTTTTTTACAACCTTTATTTTTATTTTATGTGTATGGGTGTTTTGTCTGCATGTATAGCTGTGAACCACATGCACACAGTGACCACAAAGGCAGAAACAGGGTATTAGACTAGAGTTACAGACAGTTGTATATCTCCATGTGAGTGCTGGAAATTGAATCTGTGCTTTCTAGGAGAACAACCAGTGCTCTTAATTGCTCAGCCATCTCTCCAACACTGATGTTTAGTTTTCCTGAGTTTTTTTCTAGACATTTTTCTATTTGGTAGGCTGACTCTTCACTCAGATGTTGGTGTTCTTTGCTTTATAGATGCCTTTTAGTTTCAGGAGGCCCCACTTGATAACATATTTTTTTTCTTTCTTTAGTAGAGCAATGTGACATCTGGACTTGTATATAGCTTCACCCTAAGTCCTATATGGGCATTGCCAGGCACACTGGCACACCAACAGTTCTGAAAAGTCTCACTGTCAAGAAACCTAGGGAATAGGCCTCAGCAATCTGTTTACAATCTAATTACAGGGTCCGAGAACACCAGTTCTCAAACTGTGGATCTCAACTCCTTTGGGGGAGTCAAATGACCCCTTCACAAGGGTTGCCTAAGAATATCTACATATCAGATATCTACATTAAGATCATAACAGCAGCAAAATTACAGTTCTGAAGTAACAACAAAATAACTTTATGGTCTAGGTCACCATATGAGGAACTGGATCAAGGTGTGACAGTATAAGGAAGGGTGAGAGCCACTGCACTAGAATATAACACTTCTACTTTTCATGCCACTGTCATTTTCATTCCTCCATGTCCTGATTTTCTGGACATCTGCTGGGTTGACAGTTGGGACACAGGGTAGACTCTGATAGCCAGGTTTAGTTTTTCAACTGTTGTTAGGAGACAAGTTTATGGTCTCATCCATTAACCACTTATTCACCATCTCAAAAAATATTACCCAAAATCTCTTTTCTACAATGTAAAAGCTTGGGAGGCATCATGGTAAGAAAAAGGCTGGACCAAACAGAAAACAACTTTTCCTGGATACACTGGAGAACTAAGGTTGTAGGTCCAACCATCACAATATGTGTAGCTGCATCTAGAATAAGGACCGAGTTCTGTCACAGCAGTTCCAAGACAGAATGGCAACACTGATGAACAGCTGGAGGCGGGGGGCATAGAAACCAGTGCTAGAACAAGAAATGCTTGGGGGCCTTTATCCCGTGCCAGTTACTTCTAACCTTCCCATTTGACATAAGGGGACAAAATACCCAACAAACAAGAGTCAAGTGGTAGATTAGAGGGTTTCATATTTACTTGTGAAGTTCAAGCTTGGAAATACAGCCCATACCCATCAGGAAACTATGAGGAAGCCCAGTCATGAGGGCTATCCAAAACAGTACATCAAAGAGCTATGAAGCCTGTAGTATCTACAGTTGTAAGCAACACTGACGAATACATTAAAATTAAATTCCTATTTACCAACTTAATAGGTCTACCTTTCAACAAAAACTTTACAAAGTTTGCTAAAAGGCAGGAAGAAATACTCTGAAGATAGAACACACAAAGCAAGAATAAGAATGAGACCCAAGGCCTGGAGAGACGGCTCTGTGGTTAAGAGTGCTTATTATTCTTATAGAGAACCTAAGTTCAGTTCCCAGCACTCCCACGATGACTGACAATTATCCATAACTCTGGTTTCAGGGGATCTGACACCCTCTTCTGACCTCTGAGGGGCACCAGGTGTTCATGTGGTACACATACTAACACATTCAGGCAAGATATTCATACACATACAATTAAAGATAAATCTTAAAATAAAAAATGAATGTGATCCAAGAATCACACACACACACACACACACACACACACAGAGGAATATCCAGAGAACTTCAGGTAAGAATATGCAGGCCCGAGCTGGACAAGGTGGGTCAAGGGAAAGAGGAGTCCTTTGTGAGACAGATGGGAAATTCAAGGGCTAAGGGAAATGTCAGAAATCATGAGTATTGGAATAGAAACAAAGAGTGTCTGTGTTGTGCTCATCAGTGGGGCAGCACTGCCGAAGTACAAGCAGCTTGTTATTTACGTGAAATACAAAAAGAAAAAAAATTTCAGGAAAAATCAAAGAAACATTCCAAACCTTGAGGCTCCTCCAGAAGGTTCAACATATCACCAGGAAGGAGAGTGGAGAAGATCTGAAGTTGTCAGGACTGGGAACTTTCCAAAGCTAATGATGGACAGTAGAGTAGACACGTGAGATGCTCACAGAACACTGAAATTAAACATTAAAACCTCAACGCCTAGGCATGTCCTATTCAAACAGACAGCGAAGGTCTGTTTTGAAGAAGCCAGTGGAAAGACTCTAACAGCCACCAGAGAAACAAGGATGACAGCAGGCCTCCAGTAAGAAGCCATGTCAACAAGATGTGGGCCGTAGAGTCACACCACGCAACCTAGAATCCCACACCCAGCAAGGTATCCTTTGCTAGTAAAGGGAAAATAAACACATTCCAAGACAAAGCTAAAAGAGTTCATTACCAGTTAACCTGCTCAGCAGGAGTGAGAATTTCCTCAAGCTAAATGAAAATGGTGGTCAGAAGCTTACATCTAGCTGGGTGTGGTGGCACACACTGTAACTGCAGACAGAAGCAGAAGGATCTTTGAGTTCCAGGCCAACCAGGACTACAAAGAGAAACCTGTCTCAAAAAAAACCCAGAAGAGACAAAAATCCTTACATCTACATAAAGCACACCACTACATAAACACAATCATTGACTTTTTCTGATTCTTAATCCTCTAGTCCTTAATTAAACCTAAAAGGTAACTGCTTGCTTCAGGGAATATGGTGATGATGTACTGGGTGATTATGACGTTTGGATAAGTGACTGGCAGCAATGCTCCCAAGGGACAGGAAGGAGGAGCTGAGCATATACAAAGATTAGACAGATCCTACACTACACTCAAGACAGGCATAGCTTAGGCGAAAACACACACTATAAACTCCAGAACAAACTTTAGATATATCTTACTCTTTTATGTATATAGATACAAATGGCCATGCCAAGAACACTGGCATCCTGTTCTACTTCTCCACCTTATTGCACTGAGACAGTGTCTCTCGCTGAACCTGCAGCTAGGCTGGGGGCAGCAAATTCTCCTGTTTCAGTGTTCCTCCCCCAGTACGGAAGGTACAGGTGCATAGCACCATGCCTGTGGTGCTGGGATTTGAACTCAGGTCCTCAGGAAAATATAGCAAGCCCCCTTAACCACCAAGTCATCTCCCAGACACTTGTTTATTAAGGCAGGGTCTTGTGATGTTGCTCAGGGTTGGAATTTTGAGCAGTGAAACAATCCTCCTGCCTCAGTTATCTGGGACTACAAGCACACACTATCATGCACCTGACAGAAGGGGGAATAACTGGTATACTGAGATCCTTTGATGACAAAGATCACATAAATTCCTTCTATCCTGTATTCTGAAATAGTTGCTAGAAGCAGAATACTAAGAGTTTTACTTTCTTTCAAGTAAGGCTGCTGACCATAGGGAGAGAAAGATAAAGGCTATTGAGTGATTTGTGCAGCATACTATTCCAGAGTAAACTCAAAACCTAGTTGACTTTCTGTGTAGTCGGGGCCAAATTACAGTGGCATAAATTCTCATCTTCTGTGGTTCCAACCAAGTTTATGAAACACCAAAATGATCAAACCTGTCATGCCTCAGATAGAAAAAGAACCACATGATGACCAGGGTACTGGTAAATTTCCCTCACACCTCACAGTGTGCATTTCCTGTGACTCAGGCCATCATTAATAGTCATCCCGCTTACGCTTACCCTCAGAAGCAGAGGCTTCTGCCACTGTTGATACATTACGTTCAGTAATAGCTCCCAGCGCTGCCTGGGAAGGGTGGAACGTGGGGACTCCCTTTACCGCATCTGCACCCTGGTCTGAGTCACTCCAACTGGTCTGCACATAAGACTACATCGTGATTGCATGAAGATTACCAAGATAACACACGTAGCATGCTTAACTCATTAGATGAGTGAAATAATTGTCGCGGTTGTCCAGGGCTTCATCTGATCCAACAGGGCAGAACTTACAGGTGCAACTCCAGGATACTTCATGGGATCTACAGCAGGTAGAAGCAAGTTACGCCTGTCTGAGGAGGACAGATAGCATGTATCCTCTCTCATTTTCGCTCGTAGATTTTATAGTCAAAATCATGTACATAAACTGAAAGTAGATGTGAAATTGTTGGGGGAATAATGGGGACACATGAGGAAAAAGAATGCGCTCCTCAATATTCAGCATGTACTCGATGTGAAGCTAACAAGGCAATTCCCTGGCACACACATGGCAAACAAACTCCTAACTATACATTTTAATATAATTGCCTCAAGTTTCAGGCAGTCGTTATGGCACACTCCTGTTATTCAGGAGGTTGGGGCAGAAGGGTCTTACATGCTTTAAGCCTGTCTAAGATAGCAAGTATGAGGCCAGCCTAGGTAACTTCAGACCCTATAGCAAAATAGGGAAGGAGGCTGGCTGTGCTGGTGTGCACCAGTCATCCCAGCCCTTGGAAAGTAGGGGGAAGGCAGATCAGGAGTTCAAGACTAGCCTAGGCTACATGAGACCGTGGGGATGGTGCGGCAGGGACGCAGCAGATAGCAAACTACCTGCCCAGAAGACTCAAGGCCCTGGATTCAACCCTCTACCACAACAAAACACTACCTCAAGTTTCTTAGAGGGAGAAAAAGAGCCCATTTCTAAAATGTGTTAGTAATTCATATGGCTACCCACCTGCTTCCTTTTCAGTACACAGCATCTGTTTAGTGAACAAGGGAAGCCAACCCCACCAGAGTTGAAGATGGACCAGGTGCAGCATTTTGTTTGCTCTGTAGGCCTGGGACACACAAACTCCAAACTCCCTGCAGTCTGGTTTTACAGGCCTCCCTGGGGCTCTCCTTTAACAAAAAAAGACAGGCCTCTTCTATTAAACCCTTCTGTGCCTTAAATCAGGGATCAGAATCATGTTTCTGTGAAGAGTTTTCCCAGATCACATACTGTCCACACACTTGCCACTGAACCTCGACTCAGATCAGAGGTTCTCAGTCCATAGGTCATGACCCATTTGGGGTCACATATCGGATATGTACATTACAATTCATAATGTAGCAAAATTATAGGTATGAAGTAGTAATGAAATAATCTTACGGTCGGGGCTTAATACAACATGAGGACCTGTATTAAAGGGTCTCAATATTAGTAAGTTTGAGAACCACTGCCTCAAACCCTTCCCATCTACGGGGAAAAGGTTACATTGGTCCATTACAGAAAATAAAAGTGAGCAATTTGGTTGAGAATTCAAGAATTCACAGGTACTGCTAAGCAATGGCAACAGTTTGATTTTAACTTATCTGCGTTTCCTTTTACAGACTGAAAAACAAAGAGCTGTAGGAGTTTTTGATGTTAAAAATACATCTTAAAGTCCTGCATGGAGAAATAGGTAAATAATAAGGATTTGGATCACACAAGCTTTGAGGAGATCTCGAGGTTTGGTTTTCGGCCTTGATTTAACAAGGTCGTGAGTTCCATGAAGATGAACACAACAGAATAGCCACATACTTTCAGTATCAGTTTTTATTACAAAGTGCATCTTGATTAATTTATGATTAGGTAAGCTGTAAGATCTCAGTATACGCTCTGGAATAATAACTTTACAAAGATTCAAAACAAACAAAAATTTAAAAGCCTTTTTATTTCCTTCACCATTATTGTTTTACAATACAAATATCACCTTGTGAGTAACACACACTCGCGCACGCACACACACATACACACACACGCTTGTGTACACACACACACAAAACCTACAGAAGGTAATTCTGCTGCACATAAAATACAGAATGGATATTTTATATATATATACTTCTTCATTCTTAGAAAACTATTTTGTTCTCCACGTTGGCAAGTATGGAGCAGAATACTTCCCCAAACACACGCATGTCAGGAGTAAAACATGCAGTTTCTGCACAAACCTATTTTAAAGAAATAGATCTCTTTTTTGTTGTTATTTACCAACAAAATTGTCATGAGAGTATGGACAACTAATTTATAGCTTTCAAGTTTTAGGCTAAGTGATCATTTTCAAAATTCTCTTTAAAAAAGATATTCATGGCTGTTTTTATTGAGTACTTAAAACTGAACTACCAAATAGATGAAATAATTTCAGTGGTATGTGCCATCACTGCCTGCTCACAAAATGTGAATGGGCACATACTCTTAATTCACGACCCTATTCTTTAATTCAAAACATTTTAAAACCATTAGCAGTCTTTTCTTTTAATTTAGCTATAAATGCAAAATTTAGTAGTGTATACATACATTTATATTTTCATGGAATACTTTATTTTAAATAAAACATTTAAGATTGCCTACCGACCATACACTCAAGACAAGAAAGGCACTAGAAACATAGACAAATTTCTCTCCCAAGAAGCATTTTTAAATTTTTACTTTCTTTTCTGTGACATGTAAAAATCTTCAAATTTGGTTTTCATAACATCATTTTGAAAAATAAAGTTAAGAAATACTTAGAAAAATCACTTTATAACATAATCTTTTTTTTCCTTTTTTTTTTTTTGCAGTTTTTAATACACCTCTCTGCTGATTTTATAAAACCCCAAGTGAGCAGACCTCTCCAGACCTACCATCTTCAGCTGAGCATCAGCACAGCAGGCAGAGAGATTTAGGAACCAAATCCCGTTCAGACACGTTGAACCCTTCATAGAGACATTTGCTAGAAAATGGCTTACAGCCCTGTCTTTGGGGCAAGAGATATGAAAAGTATGTTTTCCCAAGAAAATAACACACTTTATTTCCAGATATGGCTGGAAAGGCCAGAGCTTATGACATGGAGGCGCACGGTGGTGCTGCTGAATTGCACAGAGGAAATGGTGGCTGCCGGTTAGAGAAGCCCCAGGCTTAACAACAGGAAATGCGTACAGTGCATGAGAAGGGTCAATTTTCTTTATTGTTGTCCACCGTAGGTCCTTTGGAGAGAAAAAAAAAGATCACAGTGCTGACCAGGTAACTCAATAGGTTAAGTCAAGGTAACTGTTGAAAGATAATAGCAGGAGGGAGGTGTTTGTTTATGGCATCTTCTCTCATGGAGTTCTTAGCACTTCGGACAGGTCCTCATTCCCCTCTTTGTAGCGCTGTTATGTGTCGTTTACCAACCGGCTATATTTAACTTGCCTACCAAGGTGGACTACTGGCCAGGGGAAGGGCCAATGGTAAGATCGAGGTACAATTCCTTGGACATTCTTTTCAAAGTACTGAAATGGCCTGTACCACCACACCCTGGCCAGGAGGTTCATCGGGGATGCTTCCTTTAGCACCTAAGAAAGCGAAGAACACGTACATTGTTTATCTTACAATCTTTCATTTAAAAACGCTTCCCATGTTGAAATTCAAAGGATCCCAGACTTGCCTCATACCCACCCATGTAGCCCAGCTTCACGCTTGGTCCTCCATATTATACCCCGAACCCATAAAATTCCAGCACAGCAAGGGAAACTGAGACTCCCTCAACTCTTGCCTGTTACATATCTCAGCCTTTCCTTTCTAGCCTATGCTTATAATAGGGGGAAAACTTAAATAAAACTATGAAACCAGTGAGGGGCCCATCATAACAAAAGGAGGTTAAGAAGGCACATTAAGCAAAGTGTAGACACAGGCTTAGCGAATATTCTTTTCACAGACAGCGAGGATCTATATTTCAGAAGAAAGCAGTATCTGTGTCATTATAGTAACACTTTACAAAATGGTTTCTGCAGAGGCTTGGAGGTATAAAAGCCAGTGCCTTCTCAGTCTGCTACTCCTAATAAGGAGAAGCTGTGGAAAATATCCACAGATTCTTTTCCTCCCTGTTCCTCTGACTCCAGCCTACAATGGTGGCACTGAGCCGGGCATGATCAGCTAAAATCAAAGGCAGGGAAGGGGCAGACTCACTTGCTGATTGGCCATTGTGTGATACCACCAGAAGAGTCTTGTGGTGATGTAGTAGGCCACCACCACGTCCACAGTGTAGTGGTCGTGCGCTAAGAGAATACAGAAGATTCCAACGACGCTGAGGAGCCAGCAAACCCAGTGGTACCACCAGAGTCGCCGAGGGGAATCTAGAAAGAAGCAAACTTTGCAATAGTCCCGTTCTCAGATACCATGAAGGGCACTCAGTCATGCCTCTGCCATTCCCAAGACCAGCTAGCTGTCTTACATTTTTTCTCCTGAAAACCTGGGCCACCAAACCAAGACTTTATTTCTCTATAACCAAGGCTAGATGGAAACAACTTTCAATGAGTGATGTGACAAGCAGCAGTAATTTATGTAGGGTTAGAAGTTGCTTTATATAATTAGAAATGTAACTTAAAAGGTGATTACGGAGGCTGGAGAGATGGTTCAGTGGTTAAAGGTACTGACTGCTCTTCCCGAGGACCTGGGTTCAAATCCTAGCACCCAGTGCAGCTCACAGCTATCTAACTCTAAGATCTGACATTCTCACACAGACATACCTGCAGGCAGAACACCAATGCACACAAAATAAAAGTAAATAAATAAAAAAAGGAATGGTGACTATAACCAAATATGCACAGGTTATTGCATTGCACTCCGTTTTTTGTTTTGTTTTGTTTTTTCATTTGCTTGTTTGTTTGACAGCGGGTCTCTCTGTGTAGCCCGGCTGTCCTGGAACTCACTCTGTGAACCAAGCTGGCCTAGAACACATAGAGATCAGGCTGCCTCTGCTTCCCGAGTATTGGGATTAAAGGCGCGTGCCATCACAGCTGGCTACTTTCAAAGACTGTCTACTGACATTTTTATGTGTGTATGTGTATTCATGTTTGTATGACTGTAGACACATGTGTGCATGTGTGTGGATGAGTTACTCTTTTGATTCTCTACCTTATGTGCCGAGGGAGGGTCTCTCAATCTCACCAGTTCAGCTAGTCTAGCTCCTCAGCTTGCTCCCAGGACTCCCTGTCTTGTCCACACCAGCTCTGGAATTACAAGCATACTTCTGTGCCTACCTGGTATCCTCATGCTCACACCTCAAGCACTTCACCCCAGCCTTCGCCCCCAGCCCTATCCAATGACCATTAATTAAATTTCACCTGTCGATAAATTGAGGCAAATGCTTTATATAAACCCAATACCCAATGTGTCACAGATCCATTTTTAAAATTTATTTTAATTTAATTACAACATTTCTCCCTTCTCCTTCCTCCATCCAAGCCCTCCCATATGCCCCTCCCCAACTCTCCTTCAAGTTCAAGGCCTCCTTTTTCACTAATTGTTACTGTATACATTTGAGTTCGTATAAACACACATTTTCACAAATATCCTGCCGAATCCATATAATATTACTTGTACGTATGTTTTCAGGGCTGATCGTCTGACACTGGGCAATCAATTGCTATGCTCTTCCCTGGGGAGAGCCCCCCTCTCGTGTTCCCAGCTTTACTCAGTTGTCCATAGTTCTCTGTGTAGAGTTGAGGCCTCATGGCCTTTTCCCCCACCAGTCTGGCACACTCAGTGGAGCCATCTTTGTTTAGCTCATGTTTGTGCTACAGAGGCTTAAACACGAACCAAGCAAGCATAATCGGTACAGCTGCCGTCCTGCCTTCCTGGCTCTGTAACTACACAATCACCTCACTATGGCTGCCGTCCTGCCTTCCTGGCTCTGTAACTACACAATCACCTCACTATGGCTGCCGTCCTGCCTTCCTGGCTCTGTAACTACACAATCACCTCACTATGGCTGTTGTCCTGCCTTCCGGGTTCTGTAACTAAACAATCATCAGAAAGACTGTAAGGCTGCTAATTCTGAAATATAAATAAAAGAAGAAATGCCTGGAAGTTGTAGTTCAAACGTCTTCCTAAAGACAGGACCCTGCCACACAAATACTTTTCTGTACCCAGATCTGGAAGACCGCTGAGACAGCCCTCTGTTAGTGAAGGTATGTCTTCCTCTTTCCAATTCTCAAGGGGGTAGGGGGCTAGAGGGCCTGGGAGTTCAGAGAGAAGTTAGAAGGGATCTACTGCTCCCACTTCCGGGAAGAAGGTACTGCCATTTTCCTGGATTTTCAAGAGGTCCATCAGTCACCCACTCAGGCAGTGTGCATCTACCATGCCCAGAGACAGGTCCTGCTCGAGATGCCTGGACCAATGCTCAGAGGAGGCAAAGGATGGCCTCGGTGGGTGAAGCCTTGCCGGAAGGGGAGACCGGAGGAAGAGACTAATCACAGGGTTGTATAAGTACAGAACAATAAACAAGGACAAGGGGGATCAGGAGGAGAGGAGAGGGAGGAAAGGGGTTTTTTTCTTTGACTTTTCCCCCAATTTTAAATTGGGTGGTGGGGGCAGGAACAGCCCACTAATATTCATACTTGATACCTTAATGATACAGCAATAGCAGCTACTATACATTTTCGGTGAGTATCCATCCACACCACTTGTTTTAATGTTTATAACTTCTTCCCCATTCATGAAATAAAAATTCACTTTAAAGATGAAGAAACGAAAAGATGCACAGAGATTAAAGATTTTTCCCAGGGTCATAGTGCTGGTGGCTGATAGTTTCAGGATCCCATACTAGAGTCTTGTGATTCTTGCACGATGCTTACCTGGTCCTGTGTGGTGCTTATGATCCCTTACAGATTTTAACATGAGAAACTATTTCAGGTGTTGACCAGTAGGGGGCAGGCACTCCTTTCCCAAAGGGCCAATGGCATCTGACCCCTAAGGTTCCCATTTTCTATACCTGGTTATATTGTGAGATAAGGTTCATATACCCTTTGAATAGACATTTTACTAGAATTCACTTTATTTCATCACATAGTCCACATCCTTTTACTTTTGTTTCAAGGTCAGGGTTGGCCAATCTGCTTCCTTTTCCTCCTTCCCTACTTCCTATCTGATATGTACCCCCCACTTCTGTACCTTCCACTTCTCCCCATGGGTGATGGGAAGGTCAGGCCACACTCACTCTGCATAACTACAAAAGAAGCCAATGATCTGTCTCTTGGTCTCTGGTCTGCTCTCTCCAATGCCCCTTTAAAGCTCCTGCAGGGGTGCTTTCTCCCTCTTTGAAAGAGAATCAGAAGACACTGTTCCCTTGTCTCCCATTCCCTAAGTGTACCCCACAGACTCTGCTTTGCAGCTTAGGGTACCCTCTGATCATTGCTACTTGTCTATTGATTCTCTTTCTCGTTACTACTCTCAGCTCCCAGCACACTAGCTTTCAGTTACAATGCTCCTAAAACACTTCCAGACTGTGGCAGTGGCATGCGTCCCTCCTCTGCAGGACCACAGCAACCTACTTCATTTATCACTCTTCATGGGAACTGCTTACAGAGTAGTCATTGAACAGTTTATGACAGTAAAATTGGGGAAATCTAAATTTTCCAGAGAAACAAATAATCTGTTGTTCAATTATAGGGCTCAAATTCTAACAGCAATTAGAAAGAATGAACCAAGCCTCAGGTACCAAAAACAATCTGAAAGGAAAAAGTGGTAGAACACACAATACACACAAATATGTACATATATACACATACATATACAAGCACTCAAACTCATATACATACACACATACGTAAATAATTCCACTTACATATATTTAAAACTGATCAAATATTACAGCTGGCATCCAGGAACAAAGCACCCTCAGCAAGAGCTGTAGCTAAGGTCTTTCCACATGCCCGCCGGGTGCACAGGCACAGTAAGATAAGACAGCAGTCCTCATGCCTCCAGTCTGGCTTTAGGGGACTTTCCACAAACTGATTTTCCAAAGGACCATGGGGAGTGGCAGGCGAAAACATTACAAAGCAAGGTTGTTTTAGACTTACACTCTTTGATAAATAAGTAGGTGAGCGTTAGCATGACCGTGTGGCCACTGTACAGATAGTCCCCGCACATGTTGTGAGAGCCTGTGATGGACAAGCCACCTCCGGCAATGAGCTTCATTATTCTCCGCACTTGAGCTTCCCAGTCTCCAAAGAGCTATGGGAAAGGAGGAAATGAGATTCACCATTAGTTCCCACAAACCTTTGCTAGCATCCCATTGGCTTCTTATATACTTTATCAAAACACACAGGGTCCTCCTCATTAAGTGTGCACGCACTGTTCATCATGTTAATGGCAGCCCCTGGAAAGTGCCGTATCTGGATCTGGAACCTCATTCAGACGTTGGCGTTTCTTCGATAGTACATTTCAGCGATGTTTGAGGTTCGCAATTTTAACCCAGGGCCTCAAGCACGGCAGGCAAGTCCTCTACCACTAAGCTATGTGCCTCTATCCAACTTAAATTTTAATGCAATGAAATAGAAGGAATTAATGGTTGATTTACTGTAATTTCTACTTTGGAAAAAGAAAGCATGACTTATAAAAGCAAGCATTTTTGCCCAAAGGATAACAATTATTAGCCAAAGCAATTGGAGGTTAGTCAGTCAAATGCATGAAACAAGGGACTCAAAACTATGTACGTTCAGCCCTCTGAAATTACACAGGCAACAGTGGCTATTTTTCCTTTTAGTAGGAGTTGGAGAGAAACTTATAAAGCAATCTATCTGCCTAAAATGCAAGCCTCGGCTGGATACTCAAGTAATAAATGTCTTAACTAACTCACTTGATGCCAACGTGTATTTGCTCCACCAAAGACATGCAAATGTTTGTATTTATGATTGCAGCATCCTTTTCGTTAATTTTTTCTTAGATTTACTTATTATGCCTGGTGCAGACTGGAAGAGCAGTTATGGATGGTTCTGAGCTACCATGTGGGTGCTGGGAGGTCAAACCTTGGTCCTCTATAAGAGCCATAAATGCTCTTAACCGCTGAACTATCACTTCGGTCCTTGCAGCATTCCTGTTCATTCTAGTTGGCCAGTTTAATTATCGTAATCCCCTTTCAACATTTAATTGCTAATACCCCAGCTTCAGAAAAATGCACGTTTCATTATCTTTTCCCTTACAAAATAGCAATCAGGCTTTCTACTTCAGGAAAGCAAGCTGCCAGATCACCCAGAGGATTTGACTCTTCTAATACAAAGGCAACTTTGAATGCTCAGCAAACAGAAGGAAGCCGACTTACACTGAAAATTTCATGTTGTGGCACTTCAGAACTGGGTACTGCCGTGCCAAAGTCCTCAGAGATTAAAACCAAGCTTTAGATGAAGGATCCATATGGATATGACTTTGAGAGAACATTCCAGAAAAAGAGATTGCTTGAGGGCAGGGAGAGGGCTTCAATTTATTAAGCAATGTGATTTCCAATTTAGATTTTAGACCTAGCCATGCAACTAATCCTTTTATATGTATATAAGACTTTAGAAAATTTGTCAAGTCTCTATTCTTCTCCAGGACCTGCAGAGGGTATATTTTACAAAGCTGGTGAGTAAACTCAGAGAGAGGAAGACCCAGGCCTTTCTGGGAGGCAATGAAGGGAGAGCCACAGTTGATGTAGGAGGGTCTTCTGCCTATGTGTTACTTTCATTGGTTAAATAAAGAGACTG